>JAKMWZ010000117.1:0-143514 GCA_025328985.1 Colletotrichum sp. SAR11_239
GGGGTTCTTTTTTTTCCCCTTGTTTTTTTTCCAATACTTTTAAAAAAAAAAAAAAAAAAAAAAAAAAAAAAAAAAAAAAAAAAAACATCGTCTCTTGCTGACGTGCTTCATGTTCTGGAAGCGGACTGCAACCACACTTTCCTTTCAGCCAGTAAATTGTGCCTCAAGGTTCAATTCCTTCTCGAGGCAGTGCTGGAAGATCTTGACGCCAACCTAGCAGAAATCGAAAAGTGGTCGCGCCGGAGAGAAGATTCGGTTGCCCCGCGCTGGAGTCAGAGAGCTGAGCGCAAGTATGGAAAAAACATCCGCGACTGGCAGAACTCAGATGAGCGAAAGGTCCTGGACCTGCGACGACGTCGTGAGAAAATCAAATCCTACAAATTAGCTCTCGCAAAGAATTTGGAAGACATGAGGAATGTATTAGACATACGTGGAGCCGAGGACATCCGTCTATTCACCTATGTCACCGCTGTCTTCCTCCCTGTCGGCTTTGCGACCAGTCTTTTCAGCATGAGCCAAGCGCCATCGTGGGGGACACTAAGCAGAATGATCGTCACAAGTGTAGCCGCGCTGTTGATCACATTGGTGGTCCTGGTCAATGCGAAGTTTATCGACAGGTGGGCTGTGAAGCCAGCCACAAGCGCCTACAGGCTGGCAATTGTCAAGATTTTCGTTCATGTCGTGCGTGCATCAATCGGATGCATACAAAAAGTAATCAACTTCACACGCACAGCAATGAAACTTGAGAAGAGCGATGAATCTGACCCTGCAACGATGCCTGGAAGCAGCCCACTGTCTCCGACAACGTCGCCACACCATGATGATACTTTTGACGAGAAACCATTCACAGGCCGTGTTGAGTACTTTCACCGGGGGAATATATCTCTTTCTGGGCTATCCCCAGTCTGAGGAAGGGGAGAATGGGTGGAGATATCACATGCTTTGTACAAGCGGATCAAAATCGCCAGGTAAGCCCCCAAGTCCAAACGGAAATCTCCTATACAAAAGCTAAAAACAGGTCATCAACTAGAACGTTTCGGGTCATGAACAAGGAAAGCTTTTCAAAGGGATAACAGAAGGCGTGGCTACCCAAATAAAAATCAGCATGTCACGCATCGCAGCCTCGGAATCCCAACGTTAACCAAAGCACTCAATGAACAGGCCGAGTTGATATGTAAGTAAGGATAAACGATGGGCACACAGAATACATAAAACATTCAAGCTGCTAAGAGGGAGCTGTGATTCAATGTAGGATTGGAAGCAGATTGATCGCAGGGAACCTATTTGCCTTAGGATTCTTAGTCTGTTTTTTAGATTATATACGTGACTGCTATTCTCAAATCACCTGGGCACATTTGGATTGACCTCAAGACTGGCGAGGCTTTCTGGTTCATGTCGGCACTCTACATCGCTTGTCAGATGAGCCAAGTGAGCAGCACTAACGTTGCTTGTTGCTATTTTCTCACCTCGTCACAAGTGTCCCGAATGCGAATTTCCATTCATTTTCTCGGAATGACAGACAAGTATCTGACATCTTGCCAGAGAAGGTTACTTGCTTGTAATGCATGGTTCGAGTATGTTGAACAGGTATCATTCACATACAAGACACACAGCTGGTACCTTAAGCGCGTGGTCAACTGATCAGGACTCCCTGTCATCCAGGAAGTCACCGTACCTAATGGACCTACGAAGCAGTTGTGAGAGAGAACAACGCATGAACAAATCACAGAGCCAACAAATTGCACCAAGAAGTAACACTAAACAATCAACATCAACCGCATACAAACGAAGCAAGGCCACGAAGCAAAAAACCTAAAAGAAAAAAACCAAAAAGACCAACTTCCTACATCCACTAACTCCCAACATCGCGTCTCGCGCCAACACACCGCACCTCCAACCTACACAAGCGCATTCACCGCCATCACCCACCATCTCCCCAACCCAAGAGTCCGAAGGAGCGGCCCTTACCACCACCAGCCCATCACCCAATCCTCCCTCTGCCCAGCTTCCTCCTCAAAAGCCACACCCACACCTCCACCGCACCAACCGCGGCTGACCACCCTCCTCCCTCGCCTCAAGTCCCCAATTCAAAATAAACTCACCACATCTCTGCCAACAGAGCCACAAGCCCAATATCCGACCGACAAACAAGCCACTCTCCCAATCCTCCTCTTAGCCCACATGTATGGCATGCGCAATAAGCGCTTGGTGGTTGCGTCCTGCACCCGCTGATTGGTCCACGGACGCGGTGTGTGTCCGCGCTCACCACAGCCGCGACCACTCACCATCACCCGAAAAACAGATGCATTCTTTTGATTATGTGCAGACAAACTAAGGTACAGTCTGCCTTAGTCCAGCATTTCGCAGTGCAGTAAACCTCGCAAAATCGGATGATGGGCGCGCCGGACCCCCTCACTTGAGCAGCGTGCCTTGTTGGTGGAAATGCTGTGTCGCGGGCCTCTTCCGAACCTCTCCCACGCCATGAATTGGTCATTCAAATTCAAAAAGATGTCAGTCGCTGAAGCAGGCTACACGTCTCTGCGACACCACCTGTTGCCCGCGCCGCAGGAGGGCATGTGTTGGAGAAAAACTTGGCTTACGGCCCAAGCTCGCCATAATCTATATCCCGGTCCCAACAGAAGAACCCAACCTGGAAGTCGGTAAAATGCCCCGACGCAGGATCCGGGGGGTGGTCGACGACCAACGGCCGACGGCCAGGCCAACAGGCCGCATGTTGGCCCTCTGTCTCCCAGGCAGACGGAAAATAATGGAAGAATGCGCCTCGCGGCCATATGGTCGTTGGACTACGCCTCTGTCAATAGCAAGGAATACTGGGCGTTGATCGGACGGTTGACAGAGGCCGAGTGCCGTACAATCGGGTCTGTCACGAAGGCAGACACGTTGGACGCACCTTTCAAACGGATTCTGGGATATTCGCTGCTGTGCATTACCCCTTGGGTGCACGCTGTTTCCAGACTTCTGGCATCTAGGCAAGTAGGAATTCCGTTTCGAAGAGATCCATAACCCCAAGACCCCGTGTTTGTCCATTTCCACCATTGAAATAGCATCGTGATATACTCAGGGGCTGCGAAATGTCACTGCCAGGTCGCATTGCACCTCTCTGACGGACGGAGTAAAGTTTGTTCAAATCATCTTACGGCCAGGATGGGTATCTCCCGTTTGATCATCCGCACATCGGCAAAAATTCAGGACGAACGACCTTGCAGGCTCCCCAGGGAAGGTGATCCCCCATAATTGTGATCTTCCCCCTGACAATAACTTCGTGTTGGTTGAGAGTCGTTTTTGGAGAAAGGGAGATCACCGCAATTGGGGAGAATCGTACAAGACTTGGTCAGTGCGTTTAACAGTCTGAAACGTAGGCTAAGGAGTTAGTGGCCGTTTGAAACGAAAGCTTCCCCTCGGTTGGAGAACGGTTAAGGTCGATTAGAGGTGGGAATGACTTGGGAAACGTCGTTGTGAATTGCAACGCAAACTGCACGTTGATGAATTGAGTTTTTCGAGGTTTCGAAGTGTGCGATTGCCTAATTTGTGAAGGTGCGGGCGGCGCGGTTGGTGTCTGAGACGCGATTTACACGAGGTTTCCGTCGTCCCATGTCGCGGGTCTGCGATCGGCTCATGGGGGTTTAGATTGCGGGCAAGGATGGTGAGGGTTTGTTGGTGCTTGTCCTTGTTCTTGGCGGGGATTCTTCTCGGCTTCGCGACCCGCTGGCTGGTTCTGACAGCACGGTGGCAGACAGACACGATGGGAACACCGATCATCCGGAGAATAAGCATGAACGCCGTAGATGGCCACGATGATGACCGCGCCTTACTGGCGATGATTTGAGATGTCTGCGACGAGAACCGATAGCGACCAAGCCTCGCGGCGCTGACGACACTTGCGACACCGTGATTCAGGAACAGAAAGGCTATTACTTTCCGACGGAGACTCCGCGAACGAGGTTCACCCGGCCGGATCGCATATAAAGTTTGCCATTCTGAGGTGAAGCAGATGACACAGGGCTCATTGCGGCCCGCCGCCGGTTCCAAGGTAGGATTCTGCCGACTCGTGCACCAGGAACCGTTGCCATTTTACCGGCGAATTCTCCTTTGGCAGTGGACAAGGCGCGGGAGAAGCTCGCCGCCGCGACCGAGATCCCCTGGCCTCCCGCGGAATCTCAAACGTGGCAGGGCAAGAGATGGCTCGTATCCTGGGGAAAGAAAAAAATGCCCGTACCGACGGGACGGTGTGGTATTGCAGATCTCCAGACGAGGTAACGGTGACGTGACTGCGTCGAGTTTCAGGTTCGCGATGTTTGAATCGTGATGGCTGACGGGCTGGAGAAGAAACGAGGTTGTGGCAGAGAATATCGCTGTTTCTTTGCAGAAAAGGTTCAATACGGGGTCGGTTGTCAGGAGACGGGAGGTTCCAGTCGCGTCTGAATTAAAGTGCGGTTGTGATGTGATGGGTTCTGAGGATCAGTGGAGCGTTGCGGGCGAACAGACATTGTTCCCGCGGTGAACAGTGCGTCGCCTTAGCAAGGAAACGAAACGTTCTGGACGCAGGGGACAGGACGCCGAGAAAGTTGGGTGTCGGAACGGCGGCCGGGCTTATCGGAGTGCCGTTGATCGTAAGCAGCGAAGAAGAAAACGGTGCGGTCGGCCGGTCGGCGACATTCCGGGAGCGCAAGATGCCCAGATGCTTGGATCTTGTCATTGTCATGGCCAGCCCCCCGGAAAGAGGCACTTCCGCCGCGATGTCTTTGCAGTGATGGTATTTGGGGAAACAAGGTCATGTCATGTGTCTTGCCAATGCTTCCCCAAATAAACAACCCCTCAGTAATTCTCTCACTGTGACTGCTCACCCTGGGTAGTGTACGACCTACTGCACCTGCTGGCCGTCAATTTTAGAAGCAATGCCGCTTATTGAGCCAGTCAGCGCGGGGATGGTGGGCTCCTCCAACGGCTTCGGTCCCACGAGCAGCCGTGCTATATTTTGTGAGCGTGCTTAGCGGAAGCGTGGCAGCCGACAGTCGAGTGCATCCTGAGGGGACCTTGGCCACCGTCAGCCCGTCATTGCGGTATGAATGCGGATTAGCGGCGAGCGGGCGAGAGGCGCACAAGGATGGAGACTGTGAGGGGTTCGAAATGGCCGGTTAGCCGCGCCCACCCGCGATGGAGACTTGACCGTATCGAGAGAAACGGTATGGCGAGGTGACATTCTGGAGGAAGGCCATGGCATAAGCGAGCGCCACATTGGACGGACTGCAGATGGGAAATGAGGAAGGTACTTTGACGTCCGCGGAGGAGTGGCGTCTTCCAGTCCGTGAGGGTCGCAACAGGTTTCCAGCCAGTGTCGACTTTTGACAGGACATTGTCGAGACGGTGGCATCGACGACGACGAGGAGAAACAGAGTTGGCACCATGTCGGCTATCTCTGACGGCGTGGTTGTCTGACAGACGGACGTTGGATGGTGTGTTCAAAAGCCAAGATGGCCAAGCCTCTTGGCTTCAGAGATCCGCGCGCTTTCCCACAAACCCAAGACATTCTAAGCGAAAACCCAGATTCATTGTCATCGACTCGTAGGTAGTAGGTATCCGTAGGCGCACAGCGGACGCAAAAGCTTGCAGCCATCGCTGCTGACATGTTCCGTCATAATTTGTTTCTTTATCGAGGGAAGGGGCTCATCGCCCTGGTCGAGGTGTCAGCGTTTGGAATCTGGAGATTAGGCAACCCCAAAGACCGGCGTGTTGGGACGGTGGCTCGCGTGGCTGTTTGAAGGATTGATTGACAGCGTTTTCCCAACGCCATGTTTTGAGGATTGACGCAGTCAGACGGGTAAGATGCTAGCCATGTTTCTGGGCCACGAGGTCGGTCGAAGTCGAGGTCGATGTATTCATCAGAGGCCCCAACAGGCTGACTGCGTCGTGGTGCAAGTTGCTGGAAGGAACGATGCTATGGAGGAAGAAACGGTTTCTGCCAACTGAATGCAACTGCCTGCAAAGGCCGGCAAACGGGCCCCTCCCAGCCACTGGCAACCCTACAGGCAGGCGACGGCTGCCGTCTTGGTCGCTTCCAGTTTACGGCGTGGTTGGTGGCTGCCTTCCGACTAGACGCGCATTGCGCCAGGCATCCCCGCAGAGCGTTGCAAGGAAGGGGAAGGGTCCATCGTGGTGGTGTGGGGCCACTCTGCCTTCCTCCCCCGGGACACTAGTCTAAGAGGTACGTACCTTTGATTTTACGGTTGCCCGTTTGCTCTCACCTTCCACCTTGCACCTTCCACTTGCACACTCGAACCCCCTTCGTCTCATCTCTCTCCAGGACTACCTCGTAGGGAGAGCAAAGGGGAAGGCTTGAACATGGCACTCGGCAACCTTCTTTGACCTCAATCTCCACCCACTGCCACGAGCTACCCATACCCGACATGGGTCGACGGGCGTTCTTTCTGCCCTCGAGAAAGAAACTCTCCATGGGCACGGACGAGATGCTTGCATGACCTCGCATCCCATCCTACCTGTCCATCCTCTCCAGGGACACATGAGAAGAACATGGAGGTGGGCCAAGAATGACTCCGTGTTCCCAATTGCCTCAATTCTCCTTCTCCTTCCGTACCTCTCTCTGCCCAGAGCGTGCCCCCCATGAACCCCTTCCGGATGCCATCGCGGCCTGCCTCCAAGAGACCCCCTGCACCGCCTTGCATTCTGAGAAGGAAGCCTGCCTTGTCAGACCCGAACTAAGTGCGCCTCGTTCGGGTGTGGATGGTGCTGGTGCGGCCAGCCCATCATCCCAGCTCCCAGTTCAACAGACCTCGAACACTTCTTCAATATAAAGTCTACTTGCTTCCGTCCCGTCTTCCGTCGTTCCAGCTCCAGACCAGTCTCATCGCATCAAACTCAATCAACTCATAAGTTTCCTTGTTTCCTCTCTCCCTTTCTCTTTCTCTGTCAACCCGCTCTTCTCTTCACTCAAATCCATTATTCATCGAGTTGCTTTTCTCGTCTTCGCTTGACCGGCATTAGTCCTGTCTCGGCCCAAGACCGTTCCCCATTCGACCTGCACGATTTTAAGCGCCGTACCTAAATTCGTCTCTGCGAGATTGCCCCATACCACCACGACGTTCTTCGGCCCGCCGCATCACCTATTCATTTTTTTTCTTACTCACCTGCCTACTGCGTGCATCCAATCCACTTGATCTAAGAAAAGATCTCCGGCCACCGGTATTACTTTGTTATATATCTCTGCATCCGGATCTCCCACCAAACCGCTCCCAATCTCGTCCTCCAGCCTGTCGATCACCAACAGACAATACCCCCAAAAGACCGACAACATGCTCGCCAAGACCTTTGTCCTGCTAGCCACCCTGGCCCTCGCCTCCGCCGGCCCAGTCCCCAGACCAGGCGGCTGCGCGACCTCTCCCGCCAAGCCCACTCTTCCCACCAACGGCAACGGTACGTACCCCCACTTACACACTCTCACTTGAAGCCATCACCATAACTAACACTCTCCCCAAAGGCGTCGAACTCCCCGCGCCCGCTGAAGACCTCGTCCTCAAGCACATCGCCCTCGGCCACGGCATCCAGAACTACACCTGCACCGGCACCAACGCAACCGCCATCAGCGCGACCGCGACCGGCGCCCTCGCCGCCCTCTACGACGCCATGTCCCTCTACCCGAACCAGGGCCCCCAGGCCCTCTCCATCGACGCCTTCAACAGCCTGACTACCAACGCCGTCTGGGGCGCCAAGCTGCCCCTCACCTCCGACGGTGTCTCCAAGTTCGGCGCCTCCTCTGCATCCCCCTTCCCCACCCCCGGCGCCGACCTCGAGATGCCCGGCCTCAAGGCCCTCCCCTTCATCGGCGTCCACTTCTTTGACGCCACCGGCGTCCCCACCTTCAAGGTCGGCGAGGACATCTTCGCCGGTGGCAAGCTTAACGGCACCAAGGCCCCGACCGCGGCTGACGTCGGCCCCGAGAAGACGGGCGCCGTCGACTGGCTCCGCCTCGGCGACAAGGGCGCTAGCAAGGGCATCACCTCCATCTACCGCGTCGTCACCGCCGGCGGGGTCGCCCACGCCTGCACCACCCCCGGCGCGTCCGACAGCGTCCCCTACGCGGCGTACTACTGGATGTACGGCCCCAAGGCATAAGCTCCCTGGCGCAGGGGCAATTTCAGTCTTTTCATTCGGCGTTTAAAACCATACATCGGTTCACGGGGTCCCGGGGCGGTCGTCTCTTTTTTTTATGGTTCTCACATAAACTCTCACGGGTTTCTTTTTTCGGTTCTACACGTTCTCTCGACAGATAAAAACTATTTGGATATACCCCCGGCGCGGATGCTACTGGAGAAGATAATGGGGCTTTTCTTTTACGATGTGGTTGGGTTGGATAGGTGTACATGGAATATGAGGAGGATGGCATGCCACTGGCATTCACCGATCCCTATCCACCTTGGTTTTCAACTGTATTTAGTAGGCGTTACACGGTACATACTCTCAAATCATCGACTCTGTAGTCGGTTTGGCTCTGAACAATCTGTTTTCCGTTGCTCCACAGCGACCTTCTTGACACAAGACCCTACCTGTACACAAAGACGCTCTTGAGCTTATGTGATTAACACCTATCCCCCAGAAGCGCCAGTATGAGGAAGTTCTAGCTGAGGGTAATAGCAAGCAGGCAGATACTGCCTAGGTCCGAAAATTATCGGCGGACTGAGATTCGCCTTAGAAGTTAGATGGCGAGTGGTAGGCCCTATAAAATATCCCAAGAAGCTACCCAATAACAATCCAATATTGCTAGGTCTTTGGTATGATTCTGAAGACGGCACAGCGAATTGGGTGAGAATTACTTGCTGCTATTGATATGTCTCATCGGTTGCGCCGGGTACTACCCCGAGCATCTATGATTATACACCGAATACACCAAAAGTAGTGTCACGCGACAGCGAAATAAGACATGATTCGGTCGACGTACTTTGAAGGAATCTGCTGCCAATGATGCCCAATGAACACCAGACCGGCCAGCTGCCCAGGAGATTCGGTACCTGTCCCGCTTCATCGATGAGATCCAACAACCATGCCTACTGGCAGGTATTGATATAGTCCGGAAATTCTGAACCCAGAGACGAGATCGTTGGCAGTATAAAACGCGCAAAGAGCCTTTCTGAGGACGCCTCAGAATTTCGCTAGCGTCTCATTTTGTGGTGGTGCTTGTTCTGAAGTCACCGCTGCTGAATCCCTCAACTTACTGTAGACATGACCTGTCTGTACCCTAGCCTCACTTGGACGCGTGCTCATGAAGTCTTCTTCACCCGAATACTCACGGATGATTATGCTAGTATACACCGCAAGCAATGATCAGCGACATTCAGAGACTCTCGGTCAATAAGTCTCCATCCACGGTGATCGGGGAAAAACAAACCGTCCAGCTGTCTCGACACGCAGCTCTCCTATCTGGATAGAACACCACGAAACCATTCGCTTGGTGATGGTTTTTTCGCAAGTCCTCCAGGCAATATTCCCTTTTTAAGAGCAGAGGGAGTGCGCGAATAACCAAGCCTCCCACTCCGAGGCCATGTTTTTGGCCGTATAAAGACGCCCCAAGAACTTTTCTGAGAGTGCCCAATACGGGGACCATCGGAAACAATGTGACATCGACGATTCTAATGGTCTGGAACTCATTGCAGTCTCGACCCATCATTTCAGTGAGCTTTACCCACATCCAAGCCCTCGCGACGATCTCCTCCTACAACCATCTCCGACGTGTTCTGGACCAATACACCAAAGGCAGCGAGCGGTGACAGCGAGATATACGTCTGTCTTCAACCTTGTCAACATCCTTGCGCCGACGGTGGCCAGGAACAACAGGTCGTTCAGCTTCTTGCCGTCGACATATCCAACGTCAATAATTATCAAGCCAGGCAGCATTGGTCCGAGTTGCAATATCCAGACAACATCTCTCATTTATAGCAGACGGCAACTCCAGCAACCAAGGCTGCAGTTGCGTTATAACCGCTGCGAACGACCGCCGACAGAGGGCAAGAAAGAGCCCGCGCCTTCGTCCACCAACGCCATCCTGTTCATTGACACTTGGGAGTTGACCGGCAACGTCAGCTTGTAGGCTTTCGCGTCACCTTGAAACGTACATCCCTCACACCAACACCGGCGACGGAGAGTCCAGTTGGGACGGTGCCCTATCGATGATGACGACAAACGCGGCAAGAGATATTACTCTCCAGGCACTCACGCCATATTCGACAACCCCTAAGTTGGTTCATCCCCCGCGGAGATATCTACACTGGATGATGACGCGCCAGCCAAGCCCGTCAGTCGACCTCAACTGAAACCTGCATACGCGCAATGAAACCTCTGGTCAAAGAAATTAGCCAGCGATCCTCAATCAATCATTGGTTGCGCATGTCCAGCTGAGAGACATCTTTAAGCGCCGGTCAGAAACAAAACATCTCAGATATATGAAAAGTCGAACTGCCAGGGACGTAGGGAATTAGGTAAATTTGGGACTTGTTCCTCCTTATTCTTTGTCGTGTGTTCATTCAGCCCCTTGGGTGATCCAGTCCCCCACGTCTTTCTCCGTCAACATCTCTTCTACCAAAAAGCTGCCATTCAAGACAATGCCTATGCCTACGTCGTCGTCGACCGCTATAGTCCAAGTTTCAGGTCTCCGAATATATGAGCGCGAAATGACATCCCATCCAAAACGTCGAAAATCGACCGCCAGTCTCTGCAATCCCAACACCGATTTTGCATGCTGCATGCCGTTCGGGCCGCACAGAATCTTTTCGTAATCGTTTACCTTCTGCCATCAAGGCCGCCGGCGAGATCGGCCTCCAGACCGTTGCCCTGGCCGTGACCAAGGTACTCCTGGGGCCGGGGGTCGGAGGACGTCCAGCCGGCCTGACCAGAAGGAATGGGCACTTGGCCAGCGGCGGCCTGCTGAGCTGCCTGGGAACCAGCCTGGGTAGCTCCAGGGACGGTACGAACGAGCTGACGGAAGCGGTAGACCTCCTCGAGAATCATCTTGCGCATCTCACCGACATCCTCGACAACCTCAAAGTCGAAGTTGAAGGTGGTGGGGCAGTCGGGCTCATCCGAGGCGTCGTGCCAGATGTGAAGGTAGGGGTGCTCGAGAGCCTGCTCGACACTGATACGGCTTGAGGGGTCGAAGGCAAGCATGCGGTCGAGGAGGTCGAGGGCGTCGGGGTTGGCCTGAGGGAACAGACTGGGGAAAGGCTTCTTGGGCATGAACGGCAGGTTGCGGACGTACTCCTGGGCACGAGGCGAACCGATGCGGGAGAGCGTCTCCTCGTTGGGAGTTCCGAGGATGTGGAGGATCTGGTTCAGCTGGTCGACGTAGTCACGGCCCTTGAAGAAGGGTCGGCCGCCGAGAAGCTCAGCCAAAATGCATCCCACCGACCAAACATCAACTGTTGACTTGTCAGAAGCTGCACAAGGGTGCTGACATGTCCGCCTGGAGAAATGACATACTAGCTTTGGTGTAGCTCTGGAAGCTCAACATAATCTCGGGAGCACGGTACCATCTGGTGGCAACGTACTCCGTCATGTATCCGGCATTCTCTTCGGGGTCGACGGAGAAACCACGCGCAAGGCCAAAGTCGCAAATCTTGAGCTCGCAGTCGGCGTTGACCAGCAGGTTACCGGGCTTCAGGTCGCGATGGAGGACGTTGGCGGAGTGGATGTACTTGAGGCCGCAGAGGATCTGGTAGATGAAGGACTGGAAGTGGGCGTCGGTGAGAGGCTGGCCGGATCGAATGATAGCCGCGAGATCGCATTCCATCAACTCTGGAGCACCACGAGAGTTAGCATATTACCGCATTCGGACGGGCGGATGCGTTCGGGAGAAAGCGTACCCTCGTACAGGTAGGTCTCGTTGAAGTTATCGGGTCGGGGAATATCCATATCGTAGAGGCAGGTGATCTGTCGAAGCAGGCTGTCAGCATTTTGTCTGGGGCGTCGTCGTGCAGCAGCTGAGGGGTGGTGGCGCGCGGGGCTGTTGGAAACAGCTCTGCGGTGATTCAAAGGACTCACGTTGCGGTGTCCCCTGAAGTGCTGGAGCAGCTTGATCTCGCGCAATGCGCGCTTGGCGAGAATCTTCTTGCTAAAGACATTTGTGACCTTCTTGATGGCGACGCCTTCTTGAGTCTGGTTGTTGACGGCGGCGCTGCATCGGGAGAGGAGTCGTCAGCATTTCTGGGCGGAATGGCGGGGCAGCAGCGGGCGGCGGCCAGCAGCACGCCGCAGCAGCAGCAGCAGGATGAGGGGAAGAGAGAAGGAGTCGCACGCACCAAACAATGCCGTAAGCTCCCTGGCCGAGCTCCTTGGTGACGGTGTAGCGCTCGTCGACGATGAAGTCCTGGTTGAAGACCTTGAAAACCTTGCGTCCCTGCAGGTCACCCATGATTGCGGCTTTTTGGATCGGTTGGTGAAGCTGTGTTGGTTTTTCTGCGGTTGGAGATGTTGCTTGGTCGAATGGTGTCGAGAATCGAGGGGTATCTTTTGCGAGTCAATCGAGGCAAAGGTGGGGAAGCGAGCAAGGAATGCGATGCGATGCGACAGTTGCGGAACAGACAGGGTAGCGAGAGCTGCAAAGAGAAAAACGGCCCGTCAGACAGAGCCGAGTCCACGAGGGAAGTGGGCGGCGGCGATCAGGCGGGAGGTATTATATAATGATCTGCTGGACACAGCAGGTTCCTGTGGTATCGACAATGCAGTGCCAGGACGGGGGAGGCGGGTTGTTCTCGTCTTTGTCTCCCCTTTTGTTTCCGGGAAGGTTGCAAGGTTGCAAGGTTGCGTGCGGGCGGGCGTCGGGAGAGGTGAGGTAGACGGAGGTGAGATAGGTAGGGAAAAGATGGAAAGCGAGGGGAGGAAGAGGTAGATATTGAGCAGTAAGGTAGGATAGGATACCTTATGAGAGAGCTGATGTAGTACGTAGCAAGCAGGTAGGTAAATAGGCGCGGGAGGTAAGGTACTTGGTAGCTGGTGGAGGGTGGATAGGACAGATACCTAGGACTAGGAGCTAGGACAGAGCGGAATGGGATGGGCAGGATGGGATGGGATGACCAGGGAGGTAAGGTAGCAGACACAGAGACAGGTACCTTCAGGTATGGATGGCTTACGGGATGGAGCACGACACACACAAGAGGCAGGAAAAGGCGATAAAAGAGCTGGGTGTCAAAGGCACGAGCCGAGGAGGAGGAGCAACAGGAGGAGACAATCTGGAGGGACACCACACTCAGCATTGGCTTCACCGAATAGCTGTCCGTACCTGCCTGCCTGGCAGGTCCAAGGAGGGGCTCGTTGTACGAAGGAGCCACCTTATCCCACCGCAAACGGGAAAGCGAAAGGGGCCATACGGAGTTGATATCTGCATTGTCGCACCGACATTGGGTACAGTGATCCCCGCCCGCCTTACGAGGTCATTTACACTCGACAAAAAGCGCCAAAACTTGCCCAGTCCAGGCCTCGACAGCGCCCTCTCTTCTGGCTGGATCTCTCTCTAACTTTTCTGTTCCATAGGAATTGGGGGCTGCAATATGGCCCAGATCTCTTCGTCGGGTGCAAGGTAATGTGCAAGGTGCAAGGTACAACGAGGTACCACTTTGCTGACGTTAGGCCCAGAGCAGACTTGGCGGGAATGACCCCACTCTTGACCCCCGGGCCCGCACTTGATTTGCTGCCATCAGCTATTGGCAGCTTCTCATTGGCCCGCCTCGAATGAGCTCCAGCTGCCTCGGGCCAGTAACCGCTGAGGATCGTGACTGGAGGTGCAGCTCTGCAACCGCGCGACAATCACTGAAATTTCCAGGAGACAGGAATTGAATATGGATCCCAAGGAGTCGCCTCGCATTCAGAAACAGCTCTGAATCAAGGCTGTTGATGGAGAACAAGGTTTGGGATCTGAAGAGCGCAATTTCGTTTTTTTTCTACTCTTCGCCGCCGTCGTCTCGTCTACTTCGTACCTCGCGTCAGGTACGATGGATGTATCCGGAGTGATAGCTGCTGGGCCCAAGTCAACTGCCGCGCCTAGGTAAGACTTCGGAATTCCAGCCTCGAACTTTGGTGCACTAAAGACACTGAGGTTCACGAGTAGCCCATCTTGGCTTTGAAACCCGGGCCTTAGTCAGAGCACCATTCCCATAAGCGAAGGTGTCAGCTTGCAGCCCCGAAGCCTGTCCATTCGCACTCGTCCGGTGCAGAAAGATCTGCCGTCAGCAAAGTTGCCTTTCACCGGTGAAATCCTCCACATGTTCGTCCATGCTACTCGCCAAAGTGACATCTCAGCTCGACGTCAAGCCTGTCAGCCGCCAGCCGCTACCACCACACTAGGCCGGGCCACCGCGGCCACGACAAGGCCCTAAACCCCCATGTGTCTGTAGGGCTGAAGAACCTGAAGAAATCTTGGGGGCGTCAGATTGCCAGATGGCCAAATTGCTTGCCCTCGTCACAGTGAGCTCCTGTCAAGCGCCCATCACCATTATGCAGACCCGTCCTCTATCCCGTCATAGGCGCCGCTGCAGAACGGACGCTAAGTAGCCGTCCTCCCGATCCCATCTCGCTTAGGCACCTGTCCATCTTCGCATGTCTGCAACGGGCTCTTGACCTTCACACGTCTCCATCTTCATCTTACGTCTGTCTGCCGCATCGGCCGTTGGTTGGTATGTGGAAATGTAATCTTTCTATATGCATGTTGCTATGGAATCAAACCAGACACGCTCTCAAATGCCCCATGCTTTGCCTGTATGTAAAATCTGCAGTGCAGCGATGCTCATTTCACCATGCGGCCAACCCTGGCTATGGTATGGTATCCTGTTGGCCCGCCCAATTGGCCCCTGTCCAGTCGCGTTGCCGGACTTCGCGCTGCAGCCGTTGACAATTCGTCCGCCAGCAAAGTTTTTTTCCTTCTTGCGGCGACGAAGCAACGGGCTGCAGCCTGTCGCGGCTATTGTCACGCATCCCCGAGGAATCCCGTGAGCTCCCCCGAGATCCTCTCCCATGGCCCGTTCACAGCCTCCTCCCAAGAAGCAGCAGGCGCTCCTTATGCCTTCGGGTCGATGTCGGGGAAGAGGTGCTTAAGGAAGTTGCCTGTAAATCGCGTGCATTGCTCGTAGGCTTTTGTAAATCCCTCGTCGCCACCATAGTATGGGTCCGACACGGTCTCTGGCCTCTGCTTTCCGGAGAACTCGCCAAACAGCATAACCTTCGCCCTGGAGTCCGAGTGGGCACGCTGCTGTAGCCTCTGGAGATCCTGGAGGTTTGATCTGTCCATGGCGAAGATGTAATCGAACTTGTCAAAGTCGGCGGGCGAGACCTGTTGGTAATCATAGGGCAGTCAGCGGCTATCCGGTTTTCGCAAGCGCTATCGCATAGTAAAACGGACGTACCTTGCGACTGGAATGACGGTAGTCCATGATTCCATTGTCTTCAAGTGTCATCATCGTGCGCTCGTCTGGGGGATCGCCAACGTGGTACGCCGCTGTTCATCTCGTGCGTTCTTGTCAGCGGTGCTGTCCGGAAGTCGGGTTGTTTTTGTCATGACGTATGGCGCGTACCTGTACCGCAAGAATCCACCTTTGAGATGAGTCCCTTGTACGGCGGCTTCTGAGTAATGTGGCGGAAGATGCCCTCAGCCATTGTTGAGCGGCAGATGTTGCCGAGGCAGACGAAGAGAACGGAGACCGGTTGATCCGGCATGATTGCGATGTGAGGCTGGTCTCGTCTTGTTGCGGTGTGTAGTTGTCGCGTTGTGGAAGAAGGCTGGCGGTTTGGCGTGTTGAGCCCGGACGGCTGCCCCGCGACGGCCGCTGCTAGGTCATTTGCAATGGAGGGGCATCTTTCTGCACCGTGAGCACCGTGGAAGGCGAACGATCGGCGCACGGACTGACACTGTGGGGGGTCCTTCCCTGCACGTGAGCTGTCAAGCTGCTCCCCGTCTTCTCTCTGCTTCCACCAACCGCGCCAACCTCATTACAACAAGCCTGGGAATTGGCATTTCAACCAACGAACTGGGCCTTGGGATCGTGAGCGGTTCAATGGCGTCAATCTTCTACTGAAGTCAAAATCGGCTAAACCTTCATCCTACCCAGGCTCGAAATGGCTTCGCTCGCGCCTCTGGCAGGCGCCTCTCGACCCTCCGACTGACTACTGCCCAACGTCAAGACTGACAACTGGCACTTTTGGCTCCATCGATGGCCCCTCTGTCAACGTGGATCACATCGGAGGCCTTGGCCTGAATTGGGTCTAACAACGAAGCGGAATGAATGTCGGAGAAAGCCTTCAAGCGTGCCACATTTATGACGAGGGGGAACCGCGATCCTGGATTTCGGCGGCGGCTTCTACACTAAAAAGTCGCGATCTCAACGGGAGGTCTGGACCACATATCGAATACAATTGAAGAGGCGCATTGTCGTTACTTTCCATCGATTGAATTGTGGCCGCATGCAGCAGTGGACGACAAAGAGTCGAGCAGATCATCTGGGGTCCCTTTGGCGTTCTTGTCCATCATGTTGCCCTCTCGAGATGAGAGCCGATGCATTCCGCACTTCAGTACAAACAGGAATCGGCCCCGTCGGCGATTATGTGCCTGTTGATGAGTGTTATCTGTCGCTAGCGGCGGGATGCGCCGTTGTTGGCAACAACCTGCAGAACAGAGATGTTCACGATTTGGTGTCCAACAGACAGAGGGGGCAAGATTGTGCCTGAGACAAGCTCGCCGAAGCGAAGCGAGGCCATTCAAGAAGCGGCCGGACCCTTGAGACTAGTGGCGGCAGCTCGGATTCGGATCAACCCACGTGATAACGAATGTCTCGCGTTGGCCTTTCTCATTCGTTCACCTTGCCTCAGCATTCCGTTTGCGTCTTTGCCATGACATTCAGGGCAACCGGCGGGATTAGACTTGCATTGCGCCTGAAGCGGGTTGCCCTAAACGTCCCGCCCCGACAGGCTGGTTAAGGTGCCTCCCGTTGGCATGAGGACTCTTCGCAACTATCGTCAAAGCAGCAGTATAGTTTGCTTGGGGCACCCCATTCCTATCAGGGCCCTGCTCGTTTCGTTTGACGGGCAATTCTAGTGCCTCGCCATCACGTTTCGAGGTGACCAGCATGCCACGCCTCGTGCAGTGTTCGATGCCGGCTGGGCCAGACGCCTGAGGTGGATTGGCATGTGTACCACAGCGTGACACGACCATCCGCCTGCCGCTGAGACGGATACGATGGCAAAGTACCACTGATGCAACTCATCCACAATAGTGTGTGTTCTAGGCGGGTTGACGGATGGTGGCAGAGCGCGGGAGTCCACAAAACTGGCCAAGAGGTTGAGCAAACCAATCTTCTAGGTCAATAGGCCAAGGTGGCTTGGTCCTGGCTGTGGCGGCAAGCTATTGGCGCTTCTCTACTCGATGGATCCAGACCAAGCATCCAACTCGAGACGAGACGTCAACAGTATCGCCTCTCGAATATTATGGCCTTCACTACAAGGCGGGATGGAGCTGGAAGTTGGATATCAGCGGTTGCTCGCATTCACATTGTGCGGCAGGATTGCCAGAGGCTTCAATCTGCCTCATACAGGGACGATTTAGTATATTTACTGCGACTTTTCGTCTTGTCTTCAGCATTTTGGACGGCACGACGGGAAGAACACAGACCACACACCACGACGAGCGACGGACAGGCTAATGCAGGAGCTCGCTCTGCGTTCCGTGCGCCAGATCTAATTGGTTAGACGCCAATTCTCCACCCATTGTGTCCTGCAGCAGATGGCCAGGGGCGGATGAGCTTAATCGATGTGCCTTGAGCTTCCAGCATTCCTCCATGTTGCACCCAGTCGCGACCCTGAATCGTCGACGTCAACATCCATGTTTACGCATTTGAAGACGGTCTCAATGAAAGGAAGGCAGGCCGTCGCTGCAACGGATCAACAGCAAAATCTGATTGGGTTCCGGAGAAAAGGGGTATTTCTGCAGAATTCCTGTTGAGTTGCCGGGATCTCCCCTTCAGGCCAGCGCCCTGACGCTTTCGGAGGATTCTCACCAGCTCGGGGATTCAGAATGGATGCTCCCGACTCACCTAGAGTCCCCTCTAGTGCCTCTTTGTTCGAATCAGACCACGACTCTGGGGGTTAGCCTCAGCGCCACTTCGACGAGCCAAACGACTACGGCGAACCAGTCCGAGCGGCCTATTTCGCCAAAATGACAGACGCTTCGTGCCAAGCGTGCCGTAGTGGCCGATCATAGCTGGGACTCGCCGCGAGTGGCAGCTAGAGACAGCATGTCACGCAGCTTGACAAACATGGGAGCTCTCCATTCGCCTGAGAGGAAGCTGCCTATCACTATCCCATCCGTCGAAGCGGCTCGTGGCCTAATCCGGGGTGCGACACACTGGCGCAGGGGAACTAGCCAGGTATCCGGCTGTGCGATGGATGCTCTCAATGAGTCGCTTCTCTAGACCTATCCCGTTTCCATGATCAAATGGCTGGCTGTGTCTGCAGTCTTGGCGAAATCCGTCCACGCCTTTAATAAAGCCCCCTCGTTCCCAGCTCTGTCTCGACTGGAGGAATACATCAAGCAACACCCACGCATCTGCATCACTCGTCTCTACGCTCGCTCAACCACACAGTCATCTATCAGCTCCAGCGAACGACTCGAACCCGATTCACGGCACGTCTATCGTCCATTCATAACACAGTCGTCAAGATGAAGTACACCATCATCACCGCCTTTCTCGCTGCCTTCGCGGCCGCCAAGACCGTCGACGAGCTCGTTGCAGACATTCCTACCTGCGCCGTCACATGTATCCGTGACGCTGCCACGTCCGTCAACTGCGATATCTCAGACTTTGCCTGCTCCTGCGCCAAGCAGGACCAGCTGACGCCCGTCGTCGTCAACTGTCTATCCAAGTCAAGCTGCAGTGCGGACGATCAGACCAGTATGTTCCTATCAACGCATCGAAACAGAGGTTGGGAACGTAGACTAACAGCAGAAAACAGAGGTCCTTTTGACGGCCCAGCAGATCTGCTCTCAGGTCTCCTCGGGTGTCTCAGCAACTGGCTCCGTCGGCGCTCTTACCGGCACTTCCACTGGTACCGCTGCCACCGGCACCGGTTCCAACAGCGCATCCTCCACCGGAGCCGCGGCCGCGAGCACGTCATCTCCTGCCGCCGCCCCCACCATGCACGTCGCTGGCTGGGCCGGAGCCCTCGCTGCCGCTGCCGCTCTGGCCCTTTAAGAAGTGTCTTTGAGATGTTGCCTGGATACCTTGGCCTTTGGGCCGTTCTTCTTCAAGCCTGTGTAGGGGGCGAGACGGATACACAGAGGATTTTGTTCGCGGAGTTGGGCGGGAAAACAAATCTAGTCATTTAAGCAATCAATGCAACGTGTAACTGTACACTTAAATCTATCTAGCTCTATTATAAGATCTATGACGAAGTCTAAGGATGTCTTCCTGGTCTGCACCTTTCAAAGTGGGATCTGCTTTGTGTCGTGTTCTCCAGGTCTCTCTCCCCACTCTATTCTATCGGGTATCATCACTCTCCCACCTCTAACCAAGTCCAAAAACGCCCAACGCGCTTCCATCACCACCGTCAGCGCCGTCAAGCCAGCCATGCAGATCGTCCATGTTGGCAAACTGCTGCGCATAAACCATACCCTCGCGCCTCCTCTTCTCGACCATCTTCCAGTCCCACGTATTATCGTTCTGCACCTCGCTCAAATCGACACTTTCGTCCCCAACACCGTTCTCCCCGCCTTGCCAGCCTCCAGGCCTCTGCGGCAACAGCTCGCTTGCCTCCAGTGCAACAGCCGGGTGGACCGTCAGGCGTCCCAGCTTGAAGACGTACTTGCTCACGCCGGTCGCGTAGATCTTCTTCTCCCACTCCTTGCTGTCCGTGTTGCTCCCGGGGCCGCGGCGCACGCGCGCGCCGCCAAACTTGGGGTCGAGCCACTCGGTCGGGCGCGCGGTGCCCTTGGGCACGAAGTGCGTGACGATGTACAGCCACTTGCGGTCCCAGGCGAGGACGCGCGACCACATCTCGTAGGGCGCGTAGGCGGTGATCTCGCGGCGGAAGGAGCAGTGCACGGCGCCGAGCATGATGCCGAGGGAGCCCCTGGCGGGCTTGCCGGAGCGCGGGTCGAGGACGAGGTTGGTCGTCGCGTTGTGGGTGAGCTGGCGGAAGCCCGGGCGGAGGAGGTAGGTGCACAGGTGGGTGCGGGAGACGTCGAGGTCGGAGAAGTAGGTCGAGTTGGACTTGTGGACGTTGTAGTCGATCTCCATGATGGGGGCGTGGGACTGGGAGATCATGGGGCGGAAGAGGGAGCGCGGGCCGAGGCGGGGGGATTTGCGGATGAAGAGGTGGTAAAGGATTGCGTGCCATACGCGGTACTGTTGTGGGAGGGCTTTTGTTAGCGATTGATGTTCTTTTCAAGCCAGCCATTGGACAAGAAGGATGGAAGGGACGTACGGTCCAGACGAAGGGCATGTTCTTGAGGTTCAGCAGCGCAAAAATGAGCATGAGGATCCGGCTGATCTTGCCCGGGCCAGTGAAGAAGCTCGCCAGCAGCATGCGCCAGTGAATCCTGTACGCGGCGTAGGCGAGACCGCCGGCCGTCGCGAGGCGGATGAAGCGGACCACGCGAACCGGGACGCGGTCCATGTCCGCCTCGGTGCGGGTTGCTTTGGCGATTGCGGACGCCATTTTTCGAGTTTTGTTTCGTGATCTCTCCTGCTCAGGGAGTCTTGCGGTGCGGTCGCGGTGAGGGCGGCAGCGGCGGCGGCGCTCGCTTCTTCTTATCGTCGGACTTGGTGCTCGGGAACACGAGCTGGCGGGCTGCGCCGAGGAGGAGGACGGCGAGGACGACGGTCCAGAGGGGTAGGGAGCGGATGATGCACCAGAGTGTGCTGGAGCATTGGGCGAGGACGGAGGAAGGGGGAGACATATGGAGGTGGTGGGTGGGCTGGCTACTTTTTTAATCTGGTAAATTATCTTTTTGCTGGGTGGTCCTGCTGCGATACGCTAAAGATAGTGTTACCCAGGCCTTTGGTGCCGATATTGAAAGGTCCACTTTGCGTGTGCTGTCTTGTCCCCCCAACGGGGTTGCGGTTGTGTGTGTTTGCGTTGGGACGGGATGCGGTGACGATACCGGGACAGGGATGAGGAAAGGCACCCTTCCCAGGCGTGGGGGCCCACCCGCGGACGGGGTTCGGCGTTTAATCGCTGCGTGCCTGCCCAAGCCAATTGGCATTTTTATAGTGAGTAAGCTATGCTGGACCTCGGCTCAGAGTAAATTAGCCTTCTGAAAAGTTGGCGCGACGCGATTTACTTTTTTTGGCGTGACGGGATGGCAAGACACTTTGTAGTGGTCTTGGCTGGATAGGCGGGCTCGGATCTGTGCCAACGGAGGGACGGAGGGATTATTGATGGTTCCAATGTCGGATACCTCGGTTGTTGGGGTGTGTTGGGTTGCATGGTTTGGTCGTATTGAGATTGACGGACGCGTTTTGCTCGATCGTGTCGTTCACACCGCCAGCACGGCCTAGATGAAACAGGACCTACTAACTAAGTAACTATTTGACATGTCATGTACGAGAGAAGTTTGATGCTTCACTGATATGGAGAACCTGGCTATTTCCAGTTCGGACAAAGCCACCAATAAAGGCTGTATCGGGTCTGGATCGCGTCGACCGGGTTTGTTACGGAGTCTGTGTGGGTCGTCCGGGGCCATCCGCGGAGCCCGGTCGGACCCTGGCCCGGAAAAGGTCCCGTCTGACCTGCCTTTCCCGGCCTGGCACCGGGCCAAACAAATCTCAGTACAACCACACCTATGGCGAGTTGTGCCATTTGTTCTCATGGCGCTTTAGATTACTTAAGATTATTTTCCAATCAGATTTGGCTTGTCAACACTGGCAGCAGACCGAATAAAACAAGGTTGTAGGGACGAAATTAATGGAGACAAAATTGATTGTCATCAACACGAAAAGCATAGTCAGACGAAATGTTCAATGTTTGTCAGTAGTATCGTCTGTTTTAGCACAGTTTAAGCGGCTTATTCGGAAAACAAAAGAGAGTGACTTATGTAGGGTTGCTGAAGCCTGCCTGGCTTTGACAAGAAAGGTATGAGGCACGAGTTTGACCGATGCCGGAACGGAAGGAAGGAATAGCATCACAGCCTGGCAATTCAACTTGAAAATTGCACGTGCTTCACTCATGTATTGTCACTTTCAAGACCATGTTGCCAGATTTTGTGTCTCTCATCTCTCAGAGCACTGTCAACATGGCATACGAACCTTGCGAACCGACTACAGAGGTGTTGACAAGACCACGTGTGCAGAGGATGGGCATCAAAAGGTTACATTTACTTCAATATTCACGATATTTGATCCCCGCGGTATAGGATTCAAGTCAACATGAAATGTGATTCAAAATCTTGACAGTTCTCAAGACAAAGACGTGACACATTGACATTGCGCGCCTATCAAGTATTTCATCAGATCATTCGAGATCGGGTCGAGAACGGTCTGGAATATATGATACAATAATAGAGCTATGTAAACAAGTACTCTAAATACAAGTGATAGGACATTTAGGTTTAGCAATATAAAGCAGTCATTTCCGTGACCGTGGATGTCAAGTCTAGTCCATTCCATGCAACCCTCCAATTCTATCAGCTCACCATAATCGTTTTCACTCTTCCATCATGTCAACTTCGGTGCTTACAACACCGAAGCACATCTCATTTTTCGTTGCATTTGCACTGATCATCTTGCCAATGGTCAACGCCGTCATGTGCAGCGCCCACTGCCCACGATTATTGCGAGAGTGCATCAAGGGCTGCGTTTACAATGGGGGCAATTATATCCTCTGTAATGGTAAATGTCACAGTATAATGGTAAGTTCTCGTCCCATGGCCAAGCCAAGTTCTACCTAGATAACAATGCCATACTAACTAGGTCGACTGCAATCATAAGTGCGGGTAAAATTATCGAGGACCGAATGTCAACGAAACACATCACTTTTGAAACCCGACGATGCACGACGATCGCTTTGTAGAAGAAGTTCCTGCTTTAATTGCAAAGCTTTGATTCTCGGGCGAAGAATTGAAAGGCTGAAAACTGTGTCGAAACTGAAAGCAGGATTTCAAAGAGTTGCCATCGACAGAATGTATTAGACGCAAAGAAATATTACATTATGATTAGACTGCAGTAGAATCTAAGAGAGACATTTCAGGTAGATAGCTGAATTTGAACGAGTGACTTTTTCCACCAAACATTTTCCATCCTTTTCCAGACCATTACCACCTTTCCAGCTCAAGAAGAAAAAGGAAACTTTCAATACATCCCACTAGATCAAGCAGGGGGCAGCGGCTTGATCTCGGAGAGAGGCGCGCAGGGCCACGAGGGGTTCTGCTCGGGCTTGCCGTGCACGACGTTGCCGACAATGGTGTAGATGTTCTGGCACAAGGTCATGTTGACGAAGCCGGGGCTGCGGTTGCCCTGGTCAGACCACAGCTTGGCCTGGGCCTGGGGTGAAACGTCGGTGTAGTTGGGCTGGTAGACGTTGTTCTTGTAGCCGCCCTCGACCCAGCCACCGTAGGCGGCGGCGACGATGTCCTCCTTCGTGACACCGCCGTAGCGGGAGCCGTCCATGGTCTCCGTGCCGAAGAGCGCCGTCAGGGGCCAGTGCTTGCTCTTGAAGATGTTGGGGCGGATAGAGGGGTACTCGGTGGTCAGCTTGACGCCCTCACTTCTGATGTCGACGAGGTAGAAGAGTCTGTTTTCGTAGCAGGCGGCGGCTCTGGCGTGGTCGCTGTCAGGCAGGAAGGGCCAGAGGGAAGAGTCTCTCTCGCCAGTGGCCATCTTGCAAGGCAGGTTGGTCTTCCTGTGGAAATTTGTAAGAAGGTGACGCAAAGGCGTTGTTTGGTGTGTGCGACTTACAGGACGAAGGGTCTCTTGGACCACTTGCGAGTCTGCCAGATAGACACCATGAAGCGGGGGTAGAACAGCTTCTGAACCATCCTGGACATCTCGTAGGCGTTGAGGTCATCCGGGGTGGCACCCATGAGGCCGTTGTCCAAAGCCGCGATGAGGAAGTTCTCGGTCTCGGTGTTGTTGGGAGAGAAGATGTTGTCGACGTAGGCGGTCTGGGTGGCCTTCCAGCTGTCGAAGACGTCACCCATCATGGCACCGAGAGAGCCGTACTGGACCTTGGGGTCCTTGCCTCTGTTTGCCAAGTCTGATTAGAAACATTTCCTAGAAAGGTCTAAAGAAACGTCGTCACTTACGGAAGCATGTAGTCCTTTCCGATGGCCCAACCAGTGAAGATACTGTAACTGAGGGTGGTCGTCAATTGCGAACGCCAAACCTGGGAGATCATCTGTCCAGCGGCTTGCTCGACAGGCTTTGCAAAGATGACTGCGCACTCAAGTCAGACACATGATTCGACGAGTTTGGATTAGCTCTGTGGGGGCCGCGAACTTACAAAAGTTGTTCATGTAGGCCTGTGCAATACCAATCACACCGTAAGCGACGTTGAGGAGAATTCTCTTAGTCTGGTCCTTGGACTCGTCTCTGGGAGGCGGCACGGAGAAAGCCTCGGCAAAAAGGTCCATCTCGGACTGAATGTCCTGCTGGGCCAGGCTGAGAGCCTCAAAGTAGCGGTGGTGGAACTGTTGATATGTTTGTTAGTATGAGACCAGAAATAGGAAAGTCACAAGAAAAAGGAGTAGGAAGGAACTGTGCAACTAACCCGGTGAAGCTTGGAGAACGAGTTGAGGATGAGATGTCCAGCGGGATACTTAGTATCCTCACAAACGAGCGTAGTCGAGCAAGGCACGTCGAAGATCTCCTTGCAGTGCCATTCCTCCGGACCGCCAAAGTACCAAGAGACGAACTCGCTGAACTGGAACTTGACTTCGTCAGGTCCGGTGGTGTAGTTGCGCCAGGCAGCGAAGACCTCCTGGAGGGCATCTGATGCACCAGCCGCCTCCCATCGCTTGTCGGGCAATGCTTTGGCGTCGACGATGACACCGCTGCAGTTGACTGCTCTCCAGTCGACCTTGCCGATGGACGCAGGAGGCGCGGCAGGCACCAGAGCCTGGGCTGTCGCCGCCGAAGCCGAGGCCAGCAAAAGAGTGAAACTAGAGAAGAACATCGTGCCAGTTGCAAAGAAATAGGCCGGAAAGGACAGTGCGGCTGTCTAAGTCTTGACTTGTGTGCCGATGAAGAGAAAAAGAAGAAGACATTATCGTGAAGTTATCGTGTATTACTTATAATCATTGCTTCAGTATTCCATCGACGTGCCAAAATCCAAGCTCGGCGATGTTGACTCTCGTCCGAGCCTCACGGCGGTAAGTACCGTAGTATCGACGAGAATAATATCGTGCCGACAGATGCAATTCTCACGATGCGGAGCACCTAAAAAACCTTAGTTGAGCACATATAGTTGGGTTCACGGAGCACCCGAAAAGTTTCGTCGATCAGATAACATTACCATGTGGGTCACCCGAAAACTTTAGATGATCAGATAACTGCTTTTCAGGAAAGGCCTCTATTCCGGATTTCGTAAGGTTAAACCAAGAAAGGCGACTTATTTCCCTGTTCTCTGAAAGAGAATGGTTCGTCAAACTGAATTGAGAACAGCCGCGCTGAGTTGAGCCGAGTTGAGAGATGAAGGTGTCTGCCCCCGCTTCAGGGGAGCCCTCACCCAAATGCGCGTCATGTCTTCATGCGCGACATCAGTTTCTGCGGAGCCGCATCCCAAAAGAGACATACTGCACGTGCAGACTTTGACAACTTACTATATTGGGGCAGACTTTTCGTTGCGGATCTACCTGCCGATTCTGATTCAGAAAGTGAGGTTTGCCGACTCTGCACCAACTTGACTAAGGCTATACCCGCTTCCCTGTAACCTTGAGTCTTCTTCCCACTTTTGTTGATCGCCAGCAATTGTCGGCTTTTGATAGTTGTTTGTACGAAAGTCTAATGTATGAAACAATGACACACTTATTTACATGTCAGCTGTTGTGGGATCCCTAGGTAGCATTGCGGCGGGAACAAGACACGGCAATGATGTCAAGCTTAGCCCGAGCTTCGGGTTGTTTTCATTTTTGCCGTGTCGTTTCAGGATGGAGGTAAGGGTTCTGCATGTAAACTTTGAGCAAGTTTATTAGGACTTGGATCTCTTGAGGCTCTTGTATGTGGGGCTCTTAATATGTAAAGATCTGGTTCTCGACCCTCAAGGTGGTCCGCTGGCCATCAAGGTGTTTTTGTATGTGGCTCCTCCCGAGGCCGGCCCAAGTGATCTGATCGTCGCGCAGTGGGTCAAGCATCCTCGTTAGATCAGGTGTAGCATTGGCTCCTTGTTGAATAGGGCTGTCATAACCTTTGAAAAGTAGCCTTCGGTAATTTCCTGTCGTAGCCACTTTCTACTTAGCGATGTAGCATTTAGCCGTTGGAAACATTATCCCGCGCAGGACATCCCGCTGAAACACTCTGTTGATCCTTCGTGTAAAACTTTTTTCTGATGTCTGAATGATCTTTTGCAATAAACCATCATATACGATAGTTGTATGCGTGTGTCAGACCGGTCCCACGTCTTGATGAAGGTCTTGATGAAGGCGAAAATGGCTCGGGTAGTTTCGGCCAACGGAGTTTCTGAGGCTCTCGTCTCTTGAAAGATCATGACTTAAATACTCCCGAAAAGACGACCTTTTGTTGCAAGTTTGAAGCCAGCATCCTAGAAACTCATCGCTACCAACCGGCAGATCCTCAGAGCGAATCAACGCCAACGCCATCCCCATAAAGCTCAGCAAGATGTTGTTCTCCAAGTTGTGAGTTGCATTCCAAAGCTTTCCAGCACCTCATTCCTCTGTTTCCATGATGTCTAATGGAATACAGGCAAGTCTTGTCCTACCTGGCGCTCGCCCAGCTCTGCGCAGCTGCCGCCATCGACACTGTTCAAGACATCGCTCCGCGTGGAGCCTTCCGCGACAACTACGGCAGCAACATGTGTCTCCAGGTCAACTGCGACACAACCGTCTGCGCCGAGAACCCCGACGACGCCCTCGCCGTGGCGTCTGGGGGAGTCAGCCTGATCGTGGGCCCTGACTGCGCCGGATGGGATGAGGGCAGTCTCCTCGAGCTCCCCAACGGCACCAATGGCAAGACTTGCCCCGATGGCCGTAAGCTCTACCAGGGCACTCTGATGGTATGGAGAGCCTGGAACAACGTCAGTGCCAAGAAGGATTACCACGCCGAGTTTCTCGAGTGGGACAACTTCAAGGGCGCCCAGTGCTGGGGCAAGAAGGACGTCCAGTGTCAGAAGGATGGTGTCAAGATGGCTCCGGACCCGAACACCGGTCTTTGTGTGCCCTGGGGTCTGTGAAGGAATGGAGGTGGTAGATGGGTGGAGGCTATAAAAGGATGGAAAAGTACTTGCATTTTAGGCCTTCTGGTCGTGGAACTTCATAATAGTAATTATCTTCTACTCTTAGTAATATTTTTCTCACAGTAATAACCTTTCGGTCATCAAAAAGTACATATGCCCGTACGCAAGCACACATTGATTCAAAATTAGCATTTCTGTGATATGTTTGGTCACATTGAATAATTCAGACGTGACATGATTATTTTCATCATGTCGATCACTTAAGGTTTCTTTCAATTGTGCGATAGAACTGCGTCCAGAAATTTAGGGAAGACGCTGCTGCATTCAGATTTCAAATCAACTAAGCAATCCCTAGGGCGTGCTGTTCCAAAGGGATGTTTGTTACCATCTCAGGACATTAAGAACTACCTGTTTGAAAGAAAAGGAAAAGAAACGAAACGAAGCTGGCCCCGCTTGGGTGAAGTAATGTAACTTCAAGTCGGATAACAAGGTTGAGTGAGCTCCATTGGTGTATGGCACATGTCACGACCATAAACTTTGGAGCAATGTGTGTGATGAGTAGAAGCTTTCTTTATCTTCGAGCGAGTGAACACTAAACGGCTGACGGATTCGTCGTTGTCTTTCACGGAGTTGACCCCTACTGTACGACGGCAACGTCAAACGTTTCCGGGTGCTCCAAACTTCCACCGCATTTGTTCCGTAACAATTTCAGCGGGAAGCTATTCAATTCCGATAAGAATTGAATTGAATATGCTGGATTGCCAAGCTGAGAAGAATACTTCATGTTCTTTCGGTGCCACATCATGGCCCACCTGGACGCAATTCCTGTTATACGAAAAGTTGAGAAACTCGCGCACGAGGTCAAATAAAGAAACGCCAACAAACCCTTGCATGCGATATATAACATGAAGCATCATTTCTTCTCGATTTTTAAAGTGATCGAAGACGAAAAGTGTTTTCCTATGGGGTCATCTTCGCCGATTTCGTTGACGGACGGCTGACCTCGTAGCTGATCTCCACAAGTGGCCTTCATCAACACCAGGAATCATGACAACTCCCTATAGCGGATTCATTTTGTCTGGATTTGACACTTTCTATCCGGCCGCGTTCGCATTTCCGGATGGTATCCCAAAATCGCCATTCAGCGACGCATGGACTTTCGGCAAACCAATCCCAGAGACCATGGTCACCGTCGGCCTCGGCGACGGCAAGAAACTCAGTCTCGCAGACGGCAACTTTCCCTCGGTCGCTTTATGGAATGAAGAAGGACAACGAATGGGACAGTATCAAGGCCATTACGCAGGCCACGTAAAGCAAGGGGGCGAAAAGACGGTGGTGATCCGACAGACCATGAACGGCAGGAAAGACGAGGACCCAGGATACATCATGCTAAGCGCGGACAACGACGCCATTTGCATCGCCATGATTCAAGTTTCGAACAGCAGACACACCTCGGCCTTTTTCGGAGATACCGGCTACGCCTGTGGGCAGAGCTGGTACTTCAGTGATCGCAAGATGACGCACGACCTCGTCAACCGCCTGACCTCGAGATGCGTTTGGCTCGATTCCGATCACAGCGGCACGAAGAATGCGCGGGCGATGAGCTACCATCTCAAAGACATGTTACCCGCGAAAGACAAGATCGCACTGTACAACCGGGACGGGCACAAATACCTCTGCACGACTCGGCGATTCGCCTGGTGGAGGAATTTGAAGCCGAATGGCTGGATTCCGTTCTACAAGCCCCCGCTGGATTACTACCCGGACAGCGAGGACAAGAAAAAGGAAGGAGCCGACATCAATCCAGACTTGACCCTTGATGACAAGGTGTACGATAAGGACATATACATAGAGCAGGGAGAGTCGAGGAAAGTGAGGGAATACCACAAAAACAACCCCTTCGCGCGAGCGAAGAAGCGGCGGGACAAGAAGTCTTTGAGGAAAAGGCAAGGGGCAAATATGGACCTGGAGCGGATCGTGGTGACTGAAATTCCGGGACAGACGGCGACGGAGATCTGCGAGCACCCAAATTCGGTAGGGTACGACATCGCGTCTTATGTTGACATGAAATACTGCGATATCTCAGAGAAGAAGCTATATGATCTTTGCAGCGGTACTATCAAAACCAACTGTTTTGATGGCAATAGTACGACCTTCGTGGGGGTTATCGACGCACGTGGCGAGAATGCTGCACCAGCGAAGTTTTACAAGACCAGGAGCGATTGGAAATGACTGGATGTTGTGGGGGATCTGATTACTGTTTCAATTTCTTGTGTAATAATTTGACAATCGTAGCTTAACGGCCTTTTAACGACGTATATTGTATCAGTAAATCCGAAAGTGGTTGGGCTGAAATCATGGGCGCAACAGTATCTTATCAGGCATGTGGAGAAGTCGAAGTGTATGATGAAAACTTGTTGTATGAGGCAAGGTGTAGCTAGGGAATGAAGTCAATCTAGTCTGTCTGGGCTTTTGGCAAGATCGTTGCATGTTCATCGCCAATTCCTCAAGCCTCCAGTGCTTACTATGTGAAGGCCAGAACTTCATGCTCTAGCCGCCTCCCACTCTGCAAACGCCTTGACGGCCTCAGCAACAACGTCATGACCGAGCAGCTCTTTCTGATATTCCGGGTCAATCCACCTCCAGCCTGTGGGTGACAGCCCGTCTGTCAACTTGGCACCTGCCATCTCGGCATCTCGCGCTTCCTGCTCGGGCCCGTCCGGTATTTGATACCACTTCTGGTTCGACCTTGCGCCTTGAACATTCACGGTCGTTCGGGATTTGCGCAATGTCTCATAGAGCTGGAGCACCTCCGGAATCAACTCCGCCGGTGTGGTTCCATCCGAAGAGGCATTGAGCAAGCCCAAGAGCTTGCCAAGGACTGCACCGTCTTCGACAGCCATGGCTGCCCCTTGTGCCTGGTATGGAAGACTCGGATGACAAGAGTCTCCCAGCAGAGCGACACAGCCCTAGGCATATTAGCATGGTGTTTCACTGGGTGTTGTGATGGCAAACCTTTGTCCAAGTCTTCAATTCAGGATGCGTGCACAGCTTCCATTTCTGGACTCTTGGTATGCAAGATATCAGCTTGGTCAACCTGCAAATGATGGTTAGCCAATAATCTCCTTGATTCACCGGAATATTGGCCCAATGACATTTTTCAATCGCCGATAGCGCCGAAAAGCTGCCCGAGCGGAAGATCAAAGGGTCCAACTCACGTCTCATCCCAACCCTCATAGCTCTGTCTCATCTCACCAACGTCCCCCTCAATGTGCCTTTCTCCGGGCGCCATGTTGTCGGGCCTAATCAAGACCAAGTTGAATTCTTTCCCGCCCCTGACAGGGTAGAACACCGTATGCTTTTGGGGTCCCACCCACACTGTCACCTGCTTTCGAGAACACAGCTCATCTACGGCTCCGTCGTTGAGTGTCTTGAGCTGCTCCGCAGGAAATGACGCTCGGTACGCAAGATCCCCCGTCTCAACTGCTGGTGATGGCGTTCCAAGCAGCTGATCGCGGCATATTGAGTATAGACCTGCTCAATCTTAGCAAAGCGATGGTCCTTCACGGCGACACCATACTCACCATCGGCGCCTATGATTACGTCCCCGGAAATGTCATCTCCATCCTCGAGCCACACCGTATTGGTTTCGAAATCAATCCTCTCAACATCCATGTCTAGACAAAGGTCTACCCCAAGACTCACACATGTCTCCCACAACGCCGCATGGCAATCAGCGCGATGACACACCATCCACAGGTCTCCATACTGTTCCATACACTCCTTCGCGGAGAGTGAAAACAGATGCTTCCCGTTCGCATACCGCCTCAGCTCCATTTTGTCAACGATGACCCCCCTCTCCAGCAACTTGTCCAGATATCCCAGCTGCCGTGCAATCCTTGTCCCGTTGGGCGGTACCTGGATCCCAGCGCCAATCTAAAAAGAAGAGGCAAAATACAAGTCAGCAGACTCTCCCGGAAGGAGCCGAAACTCAGGCTCAATCGCGTGATTGAACTCACGGGCACGATGCGGTTCGCCCTCTCGAGCACCACGACTTCCAGGCCTTCCCGCTTGCATGCAATCGCACAGGCGAGCCCGCCTAACCCCGCTCCGATGACAAGGACCTTCATCCTTTCGCTCTGGTGATCTTTTCTTCTACAGCGGCGTGATTATTCCTCCGATGACTTGGAACAGGATGAAATGTAAAATGCCGCGGAAGGAAAATCTGTCCTGTTTGTTGTTGGAAAAAGGAATAACGCCTGCGGGACAACGGCGAGGTGGACACTGCCCCGCGCGGCCCGAAACCCACTTCGGTAGCGTAACCGCCTGCAATGCTGATCGGGAACTCTAAACGGAGCCCTCCATCCTAAGTATCTCTCCGCCTCTTCGCCCCCACCTCCACACCGGGGGAACTTACCATTAAGATGGTGCTGATCAAAGATGCGAGCCGTGTTGATTTTTCCTTGATTACTTCTTCTCCAGTTACTAGCTCGGTCGACTCGGAATGCTTCACCGGTCCGAGGTGTCATTTCTTAAAGCCTATTTCCGAAAACTGTCGACGCAAGGACGGCTGTGGCGGGCTCTTCTTCTTTGCGTGATGCACGGTAAGACTGTTTGACGCCTCTGCAAGTTCTTGGGCGCAGCGGGTGACTATTTCAGCTGATGTTGGATAGCCCTGCAACTGCCATGAATGATTGGAGAATACCTATACATAAAAGAAGAGCGATGTGCAGTACTCTTACTTTGCATCAACAGTGCATGCATTCAAGCGCATGCAGAGGACTTTTGTTGTAGAACAGACCTTGAATGAGGATAGAGCATTTAAAAATACCTGCGTGCATGACACATACTATATTGGGAGATGATTTGTAATGACAGTTATTGACTGACTGAGATGAGTAGGGATGCATGGGAGGTTCTCAACTGGCCTTCTGCATCACACGAATAAAGTGAAGCACCATCGAGAATGTATGACCATAAAGTAAGCAAAAGTATTAAATCTTTATCTACCCTCAAATTTAGCAGTAGTCTGTTCATAGGAGCTGAGACAGAGCTTCTCGAACAGACCGAAGCGACTTAATCTGCGTTCGTCTAGGACCACCAGTCTGACCCACTCATAGACGTTCCTGGACATCTAGATTGCCCATATTAGTTTCAACCTTCTTTCAAACGGTCAGATCATTGGAGGGTACCGTTCCCTAGCAATCTACTCATATGCACGCGTTGTTTCAGTCCGTGGACCCGTGTACCCGCAAGTAGCTAGGAGGCTCAGCATACTTCCAAGCTGACTGTTTTTCATCACCTGGTACCCATGATCAGATTTCTCAGACTTCACGGCTATCGTCCAGGGGTCTGGCATTACCCCAAGGTTACGGATTTGTCAACCAGATTGGTAACTTAAGATGGATCTCGGTACCAACATCCGAGTGACGTCTCGTAGGGCTAGCTGACAGGATGTGACAGCCGCTCAACCCTCTCCCCGTGCCCCTTCTTGGCAAACGAGATCCAACAGAGGATGAGCTCCATATTTTGTGAAGCTTCTATCATGAATGGTATTCTGATAGGTTCATGTGAAGGATCAACATCGTCGCAACGATATTACGTGCATGTACACCAACTTTATCACGACACCATCCGCGATTCTTAGACGGACGTGTCGATCACTCTTAAATAGCGTGATGGTCTTTGCCTTTGTAGTGAGGAACGGTGACAACGGGAAGCGCTGTGCGCGATGGAAATTATCTGATGTAAAATGTGTTTGCGTCGGTAGCATCAAAACACCGAATGGCCGATGGGATATCTCTAACTTGGTCACCGGTGCTACCCGCACGCCACAGAACTGGGCAGATGACCAACAGCTTCCCCGTCTCCCCAAAGATGATCAATGAAGATATTCGTACAATGCCCTGCGCTGCTCTGTGGGCGGCCGGGTCATGCCCCGCCGCACGTGTGAGTGACCGAAGATCCCGCGAAGACGAACCCGGCGCCCTCGGCTCTCCGATTAATCCTTGCTAAGCGCCCGCCCAGCTTCTTGCAGATATTGGTGAGATAACATATCCTACAATGCAACATGAATAGTGTTGAGATTAAAAACGATTAAGTATTTAAACATGAAATCGGGCTCCTCGGCGTTTTGCGTTACACCCCGGTCGACTTTTGACATCCTGTCATCCTGGCACGTTATCCGATCTTCCCGGAGGTCCTTGCTCCCCACCCTCTCCGACGTCACCACTCAAACGTTGCGGGATGTGGAGGAGTTGGGGGCTCGCCAACTTTGTAAGTCCCCGATTACCTGATCAGGGAATTACAATTCCGACGAACGTCGCCGATGCGCGGGGCGTGCGGCCAGGGCGGATCGCAGCCCGTCTGAATTGTCCGTCCGCGGGCTCCTGTTCCCACGATGCCGAACATTATACCATTCCGCGGTTTATTAATGTTTCGTTATTTTTCCTTTTCAGCCCGGGGCACCCGACGGCACAATCGGGTGTGCGCGGTGTTCCATGCAAGGTACAAAGTGAAAAAATAATAGTACCACACTCAAAAGGAGAGAGTGGCGTCTTATTTTATTAATCCTCGGTATTGGACTTTTTTCAACGTCTCTTAAAATTGAGCTCGTTCTCGTTACCCCTCGAGATTGGCCCTAATGCCTTTCATTGTTGAAAAGAAAGTGGCGCTTTCCCGGATGGCCTTCCAAGCCCTTGTAAGATACGATCACGATGGACAAGTCTTTTACGGCAATCTGGTGCGAAGAAGCAGAAGCGGTTATGTTGTGGAGAGATTAGGCGGGAACATTGATGAGGGGTTCGTCAATACGAATATGAGGGATACGGTAACGAAGGTAAGAACTCGGAGATGGCATGACTCGGTTTTGAGATTTGTTGTCGGAGAAAGTGACCGCTGACGCATGTTCCGCCAGTTGCTGTGTCCCTTGGAGCGAACACCAAGCATCGTATGTCTAGGCCTCAATTTTCTGAGATACGCAGAACAAGCAAATGTAAGAGTGGTATTGTCAATGCGCCCCCAGAAAACTACTAACAATTACGCAGCTTCCAATTGCGGCCTACCCAATAGTTTTTACGAAACCGCCAGATGCTTTGGCAGGACCGAACGACCCAGTGTTCGTTCACCCGGACGCGCAAAGTCACTTGGATTACGAGGGCGAGCTGTGCGTCATTATTGGAAGAGACGCGAAGAACGTATCAGAAGACGACGCGCTTGACTACGTTCTTGGTTACTCTGCAGGCAACGACCTGACCGCACGGAATTTTCAAGTTCCCGACGCTTCAGGAGGCCAATATTCCTATTGTAAATCATTTGATGGGTTTGCGCCGATAGGACCGGCGATCTGGTCGCCAACAGTGGTTCCAGATCCGCACGCACTGAGGTACCGCACGATGGTCAATGGCAAAGTCGTCCAAGAGACTGAAACTTCCGACATGATTTGGAGCGTGGCGCAGGTCATTGTCCACCTTTCACGGGGAACGACTTTGAGGAAAGGGACCGTTATTATGATGGGTACACCAGCTGGTGTTGGCTATTTTCAGGGGAAATTCTTGAAAGATGGCGATGTGGTGGCTGTGGAGATCGACGGACTGGGGAAGATCGAAAACAAGATTGTTTTCGAGAAAGAAAACCCCGAGGAGATGGAAGAGTAGACCTTTTATGGTTGGGAGGCAGTCTGCACGACAGGCAGATATTTCTGGATGACTTTCATGAGATACGATGACGTCCAATGGCCTACGGCTGCGAGTTTATTACACGCTCTCATGATTTGTTCTTTTATTTAGACGTTTTCGTTTGAATATTCGGATGGCTGGATGCGGACTCATACAGGGGTACTTGCTTTAGTGTGGCTCTAGGTGTAGAATCTTCTGCTTTCGACTCTATGGTTATAGCTGGTATTTAACGGAACCCCATATCTCCCGTAGTCCGTCTCTAACGTTTCATTGAACTATCTGTATAATGTCAAAGTCATGTGACAGCTTAGCCTATGCAAGCCCTACATCCTTCTTAAACTTAAGCAGCCACTCCTCGACGTCGGCAGGCGTTTGGTTCCAGGGATCATCGCTGTGGTATCCTCGTCAGCGTATCGGCTACCAGGAAAGGTGATCCTGTACTAGGTCTACTCACTCATCATACAGAACCCATCTCGCCTGGTGTCGGATCTCCTCATCGGTGGGAATATGGCTGTTGGGATTATTGGGCGACATCGTGCTGGCGACAAAGCGGGAAAGCTCTTTTGCAAGACGTCGATATCTGTTGTTATCATTTAGGAAGAACGGCATTCCACTGCCTCCGGGCCGTTCATTACCCTGCCATGACCCTTGGAGTGACTGCCCCGACCCTTTGAAGATTGTCTTAGCTGCTTGTAGTCTCATATAGAAGTCTTGTGTGGATTCCGCTGCGCTTTCTAGCCCTAACCCGACAGGATCTTGTAAGCCATCCATGCTAGCAGTTTGTGAAAGCCAGGAGGAATCGGCTGCAGGTGCCATCCTTCCAGCACCCTGATAGGGACTGAATTCTGGCAAGTTTCTTTGGGTTATGTCCAGAGCTGGCTCGTTCCAATCCCCATGGGGTCCCGGAGCGGGCTGTGTTGACAACCCATCTTGAGAGTGCTGCTTCCCCCGTTGTCGCAGAGGAGCAATCCAGTCTTTGGATTCCCAAATGAGTCGCACCAAAAAGCCAGCAAACCTTCTTGAAGGGTTGGTAGACGATTCTTCAACGCGAGCCAGAATCGCGCAAGCCTCTCGTTGGATTTCGTGGTCTGAAAGAGCCAGACCCAGTGTAACGTGCATCCCAATGTAATGACGTAGCTCTGACTCAAGCTGGCATTCTTCAAAGATGTTCATTTTCCCGTTTATGCGGAGCTGGCTTAGGCGTAGCTTAGCCAGCTGCTGCATAGGGCGGAAACGAGCTTTTGTGGCTATCTCAGTCGAGCACATAAAGATATCTCTTAGCCACGAGGGCGGTGATGAGCCAAGAGCCGACGAAAAGAATTCCGCGCCAAAGATGATGCTACACCCCTCGTACTTGAGTTCATCATCAGATGGCGAACTGTCCTTACCCTCGAAGTAGTTTCGTATGTAATACTCTATCTCCAGTTTAAGGAGTTCGTAGGCGCTTGGTGCCGTATCGGCCGGTCCCACACTTGCGGTGAAAGGAAGTGCCGAGAAAGACTCGAATCGAATGAGATCTATGCATCATTAATCGTGGACCAACGAGTTTCGAGAGCGCTTCGCGGCACTTACATGGCGGCATGGCATTGTCCAATATCTCCGTCACAGCAGGCTCAAATCCCCAATCTCCCTGCCAGTCTGTCATGGTGCTTCCATTCTTGAAGTGATCGGCGAGATGGTCTGCCCTTTCTGCCCATGTCTCGAGCCTGGCACCGCAAAACCCACACGCTGAGCGAATATTATTCTTTACGACTTTCCACTTATCCATCAGTCGCGTCATCTGGTTCGATCCGTGTACAAGCTTCAAGTGCTGCCGCAGATGGTCTTTACGGTAGAAAGTACGATCCTCAACAGGCTTCTCTGAGCAAGCGCTCTGATGGTGCTCATCAAGGTGGGAGTTACTGGGGCTGGGCTCTTCGCAATAAGCGCAAACCTCTCCCTTTTCAGGATGACTTTCCGTAGGCCCATGTGGTGAACATATCCACTCTTCTAGTGAAAGATGAAGGGACTTTTCATGTCTCTGCCAGTCGTATTTTGTCTTGAATGTTTCCGTACAAAAGGTACACTGGTACGTATTGCGAGCCTGCACCAACTTGACACGCTCTCCTTTTTGCATCTTGGTGAGGGCTCGACGCCTCCGCCTGCCTGAAAATTTGTTGGAATCCTGCGACCCAGCTGACCGTCTGGACCCGTGGGAATAGGCAGAGTTGTTGGAACCTCTGCTAGACCGAGACGTCGCAGCACTGCTGAAAGATGATGCGTTTTCCGAAGACCTGCCAGGCGACCGGGCACGGCTCGGAAAACTCGATTGTCCGGTCGATGCCGCAACAGCCCGATTAATATCGGAAGCGAGCGCGGGCTCGTGCTCCGGTGGCGAGTGCTCCCATCTCTGCATCGGATTCATCATCTCGAACGGCATTGGCGTCGGTCGTCGGGTTGGAATTTCAATAGGGCCAGTCGTTGTTTCCGTCCATGATGGAACTTGTGCCGAAGATGTGCCTTGCGGCCGGAACTTCTTGCGACGGCGCGTGTTGGCAAACCAGTTGGTGATCTGCTGTCGCTCCAGGCCTGTTTGATTTTGCAGTCTATCGACATCTTTCGGTGTCGGGTAGGGATGTTTTTCGTGCCTTTCGAACCAAGTCCTCAGAACTTTGATGGCGCCAGATGTGAAGCGGCTGCCAATCTTGGATGGCACAGCGGCTTCAGGCTCGCCGCCGGCCTCAGCTGGGCCCGGCGGAATGGCCGCATTGTCCTCGATTTCAGCGGACAGAGGCACGCCGCCCGAAATGCTTGACGATGGCGATGCCATGCCGCTGTCGATCTGTTGCTGGAAATCAACTGCCGAGTTGCTTTGACCGGATATGAGATCGGAAAACATGCCCAGTTGATCAAAGTCTAAACCGACCGCTTGGAATTGGTCTTGCGTGCTGGGCATCGCGCCGAGGTTTTCGTGTGGGCTATCCATGACTCGGACCGAGCACTTGGTTTCAGGACGTGAGAGTTGGGCGCAAACCAATGTGGGATGCCATTTTCCGCAGATTTCAGTAATTCTGGACAGGAAACGCGGAAAACACCATAAAATTCCTTCTCCTAAAGAATGATGATCAGATGAAAAGGATCGGTGGGCGATTGCGGACATGCGGGGCAATAAGAAGGTTTGTGGATACTAATGGAGCTTGTCAACAAAGGGCGGAACCGCTTATGCAATGTCATTCCGCCCTTTAGTGACACGCTAACAGCTCTGCTTCGTTAAAAGATGACAACCAACTTGAATGCTGCAATTTTTATATGTCTTTACAGCAATATTCTAAATGTCGCATATAGACTGACACTTTCTCTGTTAGCTCGTAGTGTACTGCCACAGGATAAGATAGGGATAACGTGTAAAGCTCCCTGAGGTGGCTAGGTCACACCAACAGGCGCCGCAATCGATTGAGTTCAATTCTAGAGAAAATTGTGGCTCATGCCTATGGAATTTCAACCCTGTGATCGGCGAGCAGGAGAGTTCCTGATACTGACTATAATATTAAGCAACGCGATATAATCTATCCCCCTTGTCGTGTGCGCACCATCTTCCTCCGTCAATGTCCCCGAAACTGGGGCCGGGAGGGGCCGTTGTGGATCATTCTTGAGGTCGGGATTTCCGGTTGAAGTTTTAAGCCAACTTCTTTAGCGAACCTGTGTGCTTCACTTCTTTATACTTTGAGGCTGTTCCGGGGAGTATCTCCTCTAGTCCGCGATAACGCCGATCAAAGTGCTGGCAGCTGCACAGCCAGGAGCCCGTCCCGGGATTATTCATCTCCAGCAACGGCCCCTCATCGCCGAGAAAGCTTACCGGCAGATTGGCATAAAGCAAGTGTCACATAGTCTCCTGTTTTTCATTTCGGATTACGGTGCGCTCCGTTTAGCCCGCTCGGCGCTCCGCCGACCTGACATCAGACGACATGGCATGGAAATTACTATTTGTGATCCCCGAACCCCTCAATCATCCCAACCTCCGCCCATCTCAGGCACTTCACAATGCCAGATCCGAGAGGCTAAGACCGATACCGAACCCGTCTGTCCATGAAAGTCTCCGGGCACCTGGGTGCGATGAACGTCAGGCTGATCGGGCACAGACCCTCATTTGGTAAGATGTAGAAGTTTAAGAGTTTATCGCGAGATCATCATCACAGCTATGTTTGTCTCGGTTTCGGTAGCGGTGGTTATTCGATTCGGCGATTAGGCACGCTACGGCACTCAGATGAACTGCCGCAATCGATCATAGTACGGATAGAGCGTTGCTCACGTGCTGTTTACAATCAATGAGATCGTCTTGTCTTCATCGTAAGCTCTATCTATGTATGTTCGCCAGATGGCACAGCGCTGCTAATATTTAGAAAATTATGGCTTAGGCATCTACTTAAGCTGAGAAGCAGATTATTGCGCCAGTGGCTATGACACCTGAGCTATGCGTCTTACTCAACATCTTGACAACCCTAAAGGTCCTCAGAAGGGGCAAGACACGCACGTCGTTTTTCGAAGGGCAAGGAGAGCAAGAGAAAGCATACTTTTCCCACTTCTCCATTCGGGAGACACCGTCACCTACAAAATGTTTGAATGGTTCCAAACGGCTTCAGGTTGAAATCTGTGCTGTCAAATTGGGGGCAAGGTGGTTCGATCACGAAACGCTTCTATTGACACGGTTTCTCCGCTGCTTTAGAAATACTCGAATTCCAATGCAATTTGAACACAACTCCAACCTTTAATGCACCATGCCCTGAGTTGAGTCATTAAACAATAGACAGTTCCAAAACTTTTTGCGCGTTGAGCTTTTCCATTCCCATGCTGTGCCTGCATGTGCTGTGATGATTGTTTATGACCGTTACCTCATCAAGTCATTAATGCGTTACGCATCTCTCGTGTACTCGGACTTCTGGCGCCAAACGTGGCCGTACCTCATCAGGGCGATGGGAATCGGAGCCAAGAAGATGCTGCCGACGCCCAAAACAGTGAAAGCCCACCCGTATCCAAAAGACTCGATCAAGGGGCCGGTGGTGAGGGGGAGGAAAGTGCCAGCCAGGCATCTGGTGACAATCAGTCCGGTCATGGCGGACGCGCTGTACAGACCCGCGGCGTCGACAACGTAGGCGGATAGGGGCAGCGAGCACATCAGGAGGAAGAAGCCCAGCACCGCGACTGAGACGAGAAGCCAGATTACGGGAAGCTTGAACTGGGCGATCCATCCGTATGCGATGATGGTCAGGGGAAGGCCGAAAGCGCCGACAACGACCAGCGGGAGACGGTACTCGGGGCGTCCGGTTGGGTCGTTGCCACGGAGCTTGATGTAGATTCTATCCAGGCTAAAGTTACTGACGACGACACTGATGAACGAGCCGATGCCTGAATGCGATTAGATGATGCCTGGAAAGCTTTATTCTCACACGGAAGAACTCACTGAATGCTATGAAAGAGAGGCCGGTCAACGTGGGCGAGAAACCGTACACCTCCTGCAGGATGTTGGGCAGAGTTATAGACATGACGTAGAAGTATGCAAATGTGATGCAGCCGAAGAATGACAACGCGAGCAAAACGCTGGACTTGAACAACACGGTACCGGGCCTCTTGATCGACTCCCACAACTTCAACATGCTCTTGTGGTCATCGACGCCGGCAGGGTGAAGCGGAGCTCCAGATTCATGCTGCACCTTGGCGGCGCGCCGTCTCAGGATGGTCATCTTATACGTCTCCGTGAAGAAGAACAGGAACAGCACTTCGCACGTAGCGGCCAAGCCAGCGCTCATCCACAGAACACGTCTCCAGCCCAGAGTCTGGGCAATGGCGCCGCTGATCATGGGGCCGACGGCACCACCGATCAATGGTGCGAGTGAGACCATGCTCATGGCAGAGCCGCGCTGATCAGCCTCGAACATGTCGCCGATAATGGCCGGGCTGAGGACATTGGTAGCGACAGCGAGGCCGGTGAGGGCGCGGGCACTGATCAGGAGCGGTGTGCTGGTGCTCAACGCAGCGAGGATGGTGGCCGTCACAAAGAGTATGTTGGCGGCGTTCAAGACCGGCTGACGGCCGTAGATCTCAGAAAGGGGCGCGATGAGAAGGGGACCGGCGGCCTCGCCCAATTCCCAGATGGTGACAAGCAGAGCGCTCGCTGGTGAGTTGGTGCCGTCGTCATGGTCGAGGTCACCAATGATGTGCGCAGCGACAGGGACGACTGAGATGCAGGTGAAGGTTCTGCGAGCAGGTTAGCGGACAAAGCCAAGGAATAGGCTGCTGGTTGAAAGTTGAACCGCAGTGGGTGGTGTCTCATACACAGTGAACGCCATACACGCCAGCAGACCGACTATGGTCCACTTGAAAGCCAGCGGCCATTCCCTCGGGTTTTCAGAATCGCCATTGGGGTCGAAGTCGAGCAGGTGCTTTGAGACATCTTCCTCGCAGAGAGGATCCTCGAGAAGGGGCTGACTTTCGGCCATATCTGACGTGTTTTCGAGGCGGTGATGAGTACCTTGAAGTGAAGTCGGTGATCGCTCACTGGGCGGCTGGTGAGGAAACAGCGGCAGCGGAGGCAGATGCAGTGGGCAGCAGCTGCACCTTGAAAGGATTGCAGATCCGCTTCAACAGTCAACAGTCAACAGCGCCTTTGCGTGCTTGCCCCACGGTGCTTGGTCATTGCCAGACAAAAATTTGATGGCCGGGGTCGGGAAGGTGGGTGGCAATTGATTGCAATAGCGGGGCGCCGGCGCCGGCCGAGGGGCTGGGCCGTCAGTGCCACAGGACACACGTGACATCCGCTTTGTGCCATTGTGTAAGGAAGCAGCATGTTGGCGTGAAATGCTCGCTCTAATCTGGCGGTGGATCTCATGCGAGAATTGTTGCTTGCCTGGAGTTCGTTGTTCGAGAAGAACGCGCCTCTAAATAACCGAAAATCGCAAACCTTATCAAAGACCCTGGAATTGGAATTCCAGTAAAAAGCCGTTGATGGCTCTGGCATCTGTTTCGCCAATCTCGGCGATTGGTCGTACAATGTTTCCTTTTTCGGACAAGTGCGGGGTCCGTCTCCGATGTCGTCCCCACTAATTGGAGCTTCCCCGGCCGGCTGACGGCGGCTGAAAGATCCCCCGCGGGTCTCGCTCCCGAATCTGACGCCGGCTCCCACCTTCAACTGCGCCTTTTGAGCAGCATGACTCCACCAAAGGACGAGATATATGAATCGGTTCTTTCCAGAGCAGTACCCGCGAGGAAAGTCTGGATTTGGGTCGAATTCGAAGACTAAGCACCGAGTACTCAACTTGATTGGCCAATTCAATATCCTTGCCATTACGCCATCCTCAAGCCGGATTGTCTGAGCAACAATCCCTGAACTGCAACCATGAGCATCCCTCAGCTTCGTGCGCCGTCGATGAACGAACTTCGGAAGTTCTACGTCGGAAAGACGATCAATGACGTTCCCAAACCCGCAGTCGTTCTTGATGTTGCCAAGGCAAAGAGACACTGTCAGTCTATGCTTGATGCCGCCAAGGCTCTCGGGGTGGGCTTCCGAGCTCATGTAAAGACTCACAAGGTATTTTTAAGTCGAAGGCGTGCACATTAAATTGTTATGAATTCTCTCGGTCTGTGGCTCTAATCGGAATTTTAGACTACTCAACTTGCAAGGCTTCAAGCAGGCGAAGACTCGCCAGAGGTGAAGCTCGTGGTCTCCACCATCCCCGAGTTAGAACATCTTCTTCCCCTCCTCAAGGAATTCAAGGACAACGGCCGGCAGGTCAACGTTCTTTATGGCATTCCTCTCCCGCCATCACAAGCCACCAGAGCCGCGGAACTGGCGTGCGAGCTTGGTCCTGGCACAATCACTTTCATGATCGATCACCCGACACAGCTCGATGCTGTTGTTCACTTCTCGCAAAAGGCAGGCTTTGCGGCTGGAATCTATCTCAAGGTTGACACTGGGTATCACCGTGCAGGCTTACCCCCGTCAAGTCTCAACAAGAATGACTTGATCGCAAAGGTCATGCAGCTCGAAGCTGAAGGCAAAGCTTCTCTGACTGGATTGTACTCCCACAGCAGTCTTAGCTACGCCGACACTGGCGCTAAAGAAGCTATGAACAATCTTGCGGGGGAGATCAAGGGCTGCGTCGATGCACTCAAGAGCAACGCCCAGCACTTCCACAAAAACAAGAAGCTGACCATCAGCGTCGGTGCCTCACCACAGGTGACCGCGGTCCAAAACTTCGCTGGAGCCAATGCGACACAAAACCCCGACAGCGAGTCCCTCCGGAGCACGATTCAGGAAGTCACCAAGGGCGAGCTACTTGGTTTCAAGGTAGACCTCGAGCTTCATGCCGGTGTCTATACTGTCCTTGACAATCAACAACTCTCGACACATGCTAGAACATTCCTCGGAGACGTCGAAGACGAAGTTGCCATCTTCGTTGCGGCCGAAGTCTGCAGCGTATATAACGATGGTGAACGTGAACAGCCTGAAGCGCTTGCTGCAGTCGGTGTACTTGGACTTGGACGAGAGCCGTGTCCTTCCTACAAGGGATGGGGCGTTGTCAGTCGCAAATCATATGCCAAGGACGTCGATACCCATCATCGACTTGTTGTAGGAAGGGTCAGTCAGGAGCACTCTATTCTCTCATGGAATACTGGGTCAGAAGGCAGCGGCAAGGAACAGCTGCCGCCCGTACCCCTCGAAATTGGACAGAGTGTCCAGATCTACCCCAATCATGCATGTGTAGCAGGAGCTATGTATGGCTGGTATCTGGTGGTAGATTCCAGCGAAGGGGATGAGTCAAAGATAGTGGATGTTTGGGTGCGCGCATCTGGGTGGTAGACGTCTGACTGGCAAATTAAACCAAGAAAATTGACATCATTTTGAAGTATATTTGCACGTAGCTGACGTCTGAAAAGGCACTTTCAACTCTTCATGTCCATCTGTTCTGCCGTTGAACTGGCTTTTTGTCGGGCGAGCCCGCATAAGGCAGCAGCCCTTATTCCCATTCTAGCGTGAAGCTGCATATGCACTCGGTGACTAGGTGGGAAATTCTTGCCTCTGGTTGATTAGTTGCTGAGTCGCTTGCCCCTTATTGGTTGCCCGGGCTTCATGCATTTCAATATTATGCTGACGTGTGTGGTACTCGCAATTACCCCTCTTTTGTCTCCCAGCCTCATGATAATCACTCATTTATTGATCCCTCATTTCTTTGTGGACATGTTCTGATCAAAACCGCCATTTGGGGCTTAAAGACTCGATATTTTGCTGCAATACATCCGGGCACCTGTAGAAATCCTATAAGTCTCTTCTGCCATCTGCCCCTTGAGATCTGTGGCCTGATATCGCAACAGACCACTTCATTTTGGCGTTTAAGTCTTCCAAGAGGACAGGAAAAAAATCATGGAACGCCTATGTCATTCGTGCCAGGGCATTTTAGGTTTGGCTGATGCAGGAAATATTGACCACGAGGAGGGCGAAGTCTACTTGGATTTCAAGGACTGGTCAGGCAAAGCCCTCGGCGACTCTTGCCACCTCTGCACCCTGCTGTTTCATGCAGCGGCTGGCCCTCATTACCAAAAGTTTATCGACAACTATTTGGCTCCCACCTATAAGCTCTCCGGATTCGAGAGGCTCACTGATACCAATGAAGGAAACTTCAAGTATTTAGCTTTGGCTGAAATCTTGAAGGCGAACTCAAATAAAGGTAAGCGAAGTTCTACGGGCGAGAACAGCCATGATCCATACATGACTTATTTAAAACTGCAGTTCAACTATGTAAGAAGCTCGAGGAAAGCATCGGGCACTCCACTATAACGCAGAATACGGTCCAACAAGTTATTCAATGGATGGAAACTTGTTCAAAAACACATGATAACTGTCAACAATACCAACAGCTTGCTGGCATTGAGACTGGCCTGCCCTTGCGTTTAGTCGATGTTGATCCAAACGGGGAATATCTCAAAGACTATGAACCGGGAGGGACTGCGATTGAGTTTCTTTCGTGCACAAGCTCTACGAACTTGTGTATTGCACGTTCTCAAGAGGCCATGTTGGAGAGTGCCGAAGAGATCATGTATCTCACACTTAGTCATCGATGGGGTGACACGTCACCCACTGAGTTGAATTGGGATAATATGGCCGAATTTTCGACGCAGATTCCGATATCAAGTCTTTCGAACACATTCAAAGATGCTATTCTGATAACTCGTTGCCTCGGATTCCGTTATATTTGGATCGATTCCATTTGCATCAACCAGAGCGATATCGCTGAGAAAGCGAGCGAGATCAGCCGTATGCAAATTATCTACAAAAACTCACAGCTGAACTTATCAGCAACCTCTGGAGAATCCGGTCTCATCTTCGAGCGCAATCCAAAATCGGTGCTGCCGGTATTGCAGAAAAAGACCAATTCAGACACGCAGATTACCGAAGCTCAAGAAAACTATATCATGGTTTCTGCGGGTCCTTGGGAGACATACGTTGATCTGGGATCACTGAACGAGCGCGCTTGGGTAGTCCAGGAACGACTTCTTGCGCCAAGAGTTCTACACTGCTGCTACAACATGGTGTACTGGGAGTGCCCTTGTCTACGTGCATCCGAGGTTGACCCCCTTGGTGAAATGGACCACGATAAGGTGACCAACAGAGAGGATCTTCGGACCAATATCAAGAATGACTTTGCGACGGTCTCAATGGCCCGTTACATAGCACAAGAACATGATACGTCCTCGCCAATGGCTCGTTTGCACCCTTTCCACCTCATCGTCAGGTCATACTTCTTTTCTAAGCAGTTGACATATTCGCAAGACCGACTTCCAGCGATATCGGGCGTTGCGAAATGGTTTATGGCAACACTCAAGCTTAATCCGGAAAGCTACCTAGCCGGCCTCTGGCAAGACGCGCTACCAGAGTGTTTACTTTGGCATTTCTTCAAACCTCCACAAGGCGGAGCGGTGCGTGACTTGCACGCTGGACCTTCGTGGTCGTGGGCGTGTGTAGTTTCCAACGGATATATTGAATTTGGATCAATGTGGCTCAAAATGGACGACCCTCGGCCTCTGTTCCAGAACCTTCAAACAACCATTGTCCCTCGAAATGGTGACCGCTTTGGACAATTGGAAGTTTCGACTTTGCGACTGCAGGTGAGCGTGATACCTGTTGAGCGTGAATGGAGAAAAAATGCTCCATGTATGCGTTTCCCTGGAGATACCATGTGGTACCCAGAATCACACGACCCTTGGTCGGATGAGCCCATAACAATAAAAGAGAAGATGGGGAGCATGATCCTGTATTTCATCGGTTACCTTCATTATCGCTGGAATACCAAATATTCGGAAGATTTGTTCAGGTTCTTTGGAGAGAGGACCACGCGATCGTACATCCAGGTCAGGTGGGATACGACGGATATGCTTTGGGCAGAGAAGACATCTTATCGCCCGAGCCGGCTATATTTGGTACCTATCGCTTGGGATTGTGGCAATGAGATCATGAGAAAGGCAGGGACATATGCAATCAGAGGTCTGATACTCTGCAGACTCCCGAGTCAGGGTCAGTACGGGAGGGTCGGGATGTTCATGACAACGAATTACGATACCTATCCAAACCCAGGGCTTTCCAGGGACATTCTGAGGCGCATGCCTCAGAAGGCTCTTGAAAGCTTCTCTATTCGGGAATGCAGTCGAACACCAAGTTTGTGGCAACGAATATCTCAGGCTATCATCGATCTTTTCCGGCTAAATGTCGATCAGAAAGGCTCGAATACGACGGAGACTTGCGTACTTCCGGATGATCACTTAGGAATTAGTGAGAACGGACTACATAACATTGAGATTCTCTGAGAGTTTATGTAGGTCTGAACGACAATGAAACAGCTACGGCAAAGTTCGGGAAAGAACTGAGATGATTGTTTTGGGAGTTGTTGTAAGGAGAAACTTTACCTCTAGAGGAAATCACATTTACAATCGTAACATAATTGATATCGAAAGGACGTTTTAAGGTTTCATGGTTGATTTTGAATTCTTACCTTAGATATAAGTGAGTTGGAGAGAAGGTATCTAGGTAGGAAGAAGTGATGAAAGTCTTGCGACCTTGGCCCACGAAGTGGATGTCCTGAGTGGATTTGTAATGCCATCCTACTTTTCAGTCTTTTCCTGCTTTCGATTACAAAGTTTGTGACCGAAAGCTAAGTACAATCTCAGAGTGTCACGCAATATCCCTAGGGCAAGTAGGCTGATGTACAGAAGAAGCGTTTTACCTTGATCCCCGAAAAATTGACAGAAAGCAAGGATAAGGTGTATTTCTTTACCTTTGTTTGTTCCCTGATGTCAGTCTTGGTTGTGCTGGCGGTAGACGTGCTGTTCGCTTTCGATTTTCACAGATTATTAGACGGATGCTGTTGTCGCGTGCATGCTTTCTTGTAATTGGATCCATAAATGTCACTTGATGTTGGCTCCCTACGGCACGCTGAAATAGACTTTCTTCAATGAAGAAATGGTTAGCAGCTGAGCTAGGGCAGGATCCTTCAATATTTTGAGGCGATGTTATCTAGACGTCGGGGGCCGACGATGCCCGTTCGGTTCCGTATTCGTATTTTTCGTCCGCCGTCACGGAGGAAGTCGCCAACTTCACCGTTATTGTTTTCATTTTACAAATAAATTTGTCAGCTTCTAACGTTAGGTCACAATATCCACAACGTAAGTCTCATGTCGAGAGACAATCTTTTGCATGAGAATCTCGTAGATATAAGCTAAGACCTTCGCCGCGGACAAAGGGCAGACTGTGGCATATACACCCCCAATAACCTGCAACATTCTGCGAACCGACACAATGAGTGCAACGGAAACACAACAGACTTTACCTCCAGCCCTTCAGGCACTTGTTAACAAGGAAGAAATTCGTTCAGTAATCTATCGTTTCGCCCGGGGCTCAGACCGCGGCATCCGCGACCTCGTTCAATCAGTATTCCATCCCGATGCGACAGATAATCATGGATTCTACAACGGACCAGCAAAGGACATGTACGATGCCCTGGACGCAGGACCATCCCCGGATGCAGCCCATCACCACATTGGGCAGTCTCTGATTGAGCTCGGAGACGACGGAATCACGGCGGCTGCAGAGACGTACTGCATTGCGACGACGGTCAATGTTGTCGAAGGCAAGGATAAATGGGTCACGTTTCTTGTGAGGTACATAGACACCTTTGAGAAACGGGAGGGAGAATGGAAGATCAAAGACCGGGTTTTGGCATTTGATGGGGTTTCTGATGGCAATGTGCTGAAGAGCTTACCGAAAGAGAGCCTTGGACGCAGGGATGAGAATGACTACTCGAGAAGGGTTATGAAGAACTAAGTTCAGAAACTAGCGAACTTTGATAAATTGGTCATTGAATCTCATCTATTTTGAAGCCAATGAACTACACCAAGACGGTCACGCATACGGTCAAAATCGATAAGGGCTCATGGTCAAGTAATCGTTTCATTTGGTAGGGTGTTAGCCGCTAGAAAGTAAAAGCCAAAAGGTAAAAAGTAACTTGTTCATTGATTGACGTCTAAGCTACTCTTGAAAAAACGCTGAAAGGCAGATAGGCCGTAATGCTAGGTTGCTGCCGGAGGGCATCCTGACCTCTGATGTGAAGCACAAACGGCAACTCATCATCCTCCGACATCCCTAAAACCGCGAGATACCATTCCCACTACCAAACACCGCTGCAAAGGTTCGCGCACTAAGCAAACGCTTAGTTGAGGAGGCCGCAGATGAGGCCGCCGAGGTTGAGCTTGTCGAGGACACCGCCGACAATGCCGAGGACGGTAGGCAGAAGGCCGCTGAGGACCTCGAGGAGGAGGTTGATGACACCGCCGAGGAGGCCGAAGACAGTCTGGAGGAGACCGTCGACGATGACGTTGAGGGTGGTGAGGAGGTGGACGATGACGCTGAGAAGGAGGAAGACAAGGGGACCGAGGAGCTCGAAGATGCTGATGGTGAGGACCTTGAGGACGTTCTGGAGAGTGTAGATGATCTCGAAGACGAGCTCAAGAACAAGGCTGATGATCTGCTGCTTCTCCTCCTCGACGATCTCGACGGTGTTCTCGAGGAGCTCGACGACCTCAGAGACGAGGGTGCTGATGAGGCTGACGATGACGGTGACCTCGCTCTTGACGGTCTTGATGATGGTCTCCTTCTTGGAGGCGATGCAAGGGCCGCAGACGCCGGAGACGGTGGAGTTGATGGCGGTGGTGTGCTTCTTGACCTCAACGATGGTGGTCTGCATCTTGGTGATGATGACCTGCTCGGCGCGGGCGTCGATGATGTTGCCCACAGGGACCTTGGACTCGACGGTGCTCAGGGCAGAGCCGACGGGAACCTTGGACTCAACATTGTTGAGGGCTCCGGCAACGGGGACCTTGGACTCGACATCAGAGACGGAGGTCTCGATCTCGTTGTTGATGGCGGGAGCCGCCAGGGCGGTGGCGAAGATAGAGCCGATGGCGAGGATGTTGGAGATTCTCATTTTGGCGGTTTTGGATTATGAATAAGAATTAAGGAACGAATGTGATTGTAAGTTGTTGGTAAAGAATGACGAGCTTGCGCTGGAAACCAGAAAGGAGTGACTGGGTGAGGATGCTGATGATGGAGAAGAATGGAGTGTCTGGAGAGATCAAGTTGTCTCCTTAAGTACACGATGGACTCTATGTTGGCCCAAGAATTATCCTTTATCATGAGGCTAAAGGGGCATGGCAGTCAAGGGATCGTACCCCAGCTTTTGCCTATGCCGAACGCAATTATCAATTGACTAGGTTTATGACTCTCAACAACTTCCCGAAGACGAGGATCGCACTCCGTACTTCCTCTTTGGGTTGCACATCATGATCAATTCGGGTTGACAGGGCAGTTGGCTTTGGAGACCCCTTGCATTGGGTTGGGTCCCACGAACCGGGGGTCTGTTCCGGGTTTGCCGTTTAGGAACTGGCTTTGCACGTCAAAATGGAAATCCTTCGCAACTCCCGCAAACAAGGTTTCTGTTTCAAAGGCTATCCGCTAGCGAGCTGTCAGAATAAGCCACCAAGATTCGATAACGAACCGACTCCTCGGGAATATTCGAATCTTCGCTCACAGCTGCGAGAAGCTTTACATCCAGCTATGAGGCTCTGACATCGACTCTATTGAATCAGCGCGCCGATCTAAGCTTACTCGAAATTTCACTAAATCAAATGGTTCGCAAAAAGACGTGACAAAATGTTGGTGCTCTGACGCTCGGAGAATTCTGATCTGCGGGTCCGCAATAGTTGACCGGGGTCGCAGAAGATCGTCATTAAAGCCACGAACTAACACGGAATTGGATGGGGGCCAACGAGCAAACATCGCGTCAAAAAGCGGCAGTCACGGGAGCGGTGAAAGCCCACCGATAGATCATCATTTTGGGCATGCTCATTGTTCAAAACTCCATGTCAGTGCAGTTTCGAGATGTCGTATCATCATCTCAGCTGGGGGTTTTTCTGATGTCATCCACATCCATCGTGAGCGAGATTCTCGTTTTCTCAGGATGGCACCCGAGTGGGTGATGTCACATTCCAAAGGATTAATGGGCCCAGCACTCTGGAATAAGCTTCATACTGGAAGAGACACCTCCCACGCGGATGTAAGGATTATTTTCCTCTCCTTGTGTTGGACGGAATCCTCCATGGGCCATGCCTTATTTGTGGGGGCCGTTGGAGGCTCGCGATGTTTCTCGGTCCCACCGAGACCCCTGACAACCCACCCTCATCCCTTTAACTACCAGGGCTGTGAGATTTTAACTCGCCCGACGCGTGGACATTCTCGTGTTTCGAGGGCACGATGGCATCACCAGGGAGGCCTCAGTAGTACGACGCAATGTTCGGGAGCCCAAGAGCATTTCTTCCGCCTTTTGCTGGCACACCGCTCAGACATGCGGAACAAGAAGCACTGGTTGCGGCGGTGAACATCGATAACCTCTGATTCGAAGGGTATATTGATATTAATAATAATGATAATGAAGCAAGGTGTGCGCCTTTAGATGTCTATCCGGTTACTGTATAATGACGCGCTTCCAGTCTTCCTCAAGATAAGATGCTCGTACTGATCTATCCCATAATGCAGTTTTGTTTCTGATCAAGATGTACCTCAAAGGGAGACCTTGAAGAACTTAGCCACGCAAGGTGTTCCCGCCTCATTCATGGCAAACATCATGTAGTATCCGGGGATGACAACTCCGTAGTCGCTGGGCATGTTGACAGAGAACGATTTGCCGTCACCGCCATCTTGACCGTCAAGGGGAATGCGGCGCTGGTCGGTGTTGACAGTGTGCGTGGTGGCACTGACGCGAATCATGCTGAAGGTATACTTGCCCTCGTCCTGCATGTTGATGGTGAGAGCTGCGCCGGCCTTGACAGTCTCGTCAGAGAGACTCTCGATGACGGGTCGCTTGGCAGGAGTCTTTCCATCAGCCTCAAAGAGGTACGGCGGCGACCAGAACTGTCCGTCAAACTTGTTGGCAGCACAGCCGGCACCGCAGAGACCGCCACCGCCGGACCAGATCGTGCCGTCGGCCATTAGGAGCGCGGTAGAGTGGTAGTTGCGAGGAACGGTGTGAGCGGCCGTGGGGGTGAACTTGCCCGTCGCGGGGTCGAAGAGCTCAGGGGTGAGCTGAGGAGTGGCATCCGAGAACAGGGCCATCTGCTTCATGCCACCGACAACCCAGATCTTGCCATCAGGCATGACAACGGCGTTCGCGAAACCGCGGTTGTACTGACCGTTCTGAAGCTTCTGCACTTGGACCTGTTGACCGGGCTCGCCGAGGGTGAGGATGTGAGCGTTGCTGGTGGACTGGTAGCCAGTGTAGCCCTTGCCGCCGCCATAGCTATCATAGGTAATGGTCAGAGTCGTCGTCTTAGACTGGCAGTGAGACGTTGCTGCGTATGACTTACGTGAAGATCTTTCCAGCTACTGCGTCGTACATGACGGAGACACCGCACATTGAGTCCTGGTCGGCACCACGCAGACCGGCAGGTGTGTTGGCGCCAGTGCCCTTGGTGTCGTACCAGTTCATCTGCTTGGCCGGGCCGGCCTGGAGGACGGATCCATTCTTCCATGACCACAACCAAGCGTGGCTGTCAGGGAACATGCCGAGCTGCATGACCAAAGGCTTGACTGGGCACCCGGCAAGCTTAGTCCACTTGTTGGTCGCGGTGTCGTAGATCTCTCCGTTGCGGGTGCCCGCTCCAGAGAAAGAGCCTCCGATGACAAAGATCTTGCCCTCAGAACTAGTCGCGAGTTCGATAAGCTTGTGCTTGAGATTGGCAACGGCGACTTATACTTACGTGGTACAGCTAGACTGGTAGCCTCTGGAGATCTGCATGTTGGAGAGTGCCGTCCAGGAAGAGGACTCGCCATTCTTGAAATCAAGGACACTGGTCTTCGCGGCGCTAGAGCCTCCAGTAACAATAATACGTCCCTCGGCATCCAAGGAAGTACCCGGGCAGAACATGTCGTGCTGAGTGTTCTGTGGTCAGGGGTTAGTCAAGTGTGCAAATAGAGGGAGTGGTAGACAAGACATGATTTACCTGAATGACAGCGTCGCTCACATTGCCGGTTTGGACATTGTAGAGTGACGTGTAAGTCTTGCCGTTGCCAGCGGTTGTCCATCGGTTGCTGTGTCGTAATTGCATTAGCATGTCTCCTAATGACCTGTATTCGATGAGCTGATTGCAATTGGAGACAACTTACGGCCAGCCACTAGACCAAACAAGAAGGTTTCCGGACTCGGGGAGGAGTGCAACGGAGACGGGGACCACGGGGAACTTGATAAGAGGACTCCATTGTCCAAGACCTTGAGCTTCGCAGAGAGCGGCAAGCGCAAGAAGCGCAACTGGCAAGCTGCCGAAAGGAGAGTAAAGAGTGACCATCTTGAAAAAACTGACAAGAGAGATAATGAAAAGAACGAGTGTTGTTGACTTAGAGAGTAGTGACTGGAGCGAGTGGAGGTGAATGCTTGATGGTGGGCCTGAAGTCAGTAGATATACTCACATTCCAACGTCGCGAGTGAGGTGAAGATGATGGCATATTCTCACGATAGTGACTTGAGTATCTGTCATTGAGATCCAGACGCGCCTAGCCTCTATCGTCGCGTGCAAGCGCCCATGTTTCAGGCGACTGCGGTAGCGGCATGGCTTCTCTTGGCAATCTTGCAAGATCGTCCGAAGAAACAAACATGATCGGGACGTCAAGTGCAAACAATTCGAGAAGGTTTCCGCCGTCATGTCTTTGGCGCGGGGCGGAGCTAGATCCAGGTTGCGGGGAGTTGTCTGCCGCGGCAAACTTCGATGTTCCCCTGAGCTAAATCACAGGTGCTTTGACGACTGGCAATTTGGCGATGCTGTCTTTCAGTGCCTAGTTAGAGTTTAAGTTAAGCTAATTGACCGATTGAGGCCAACGACGACCAGAATAGCTGGCGACTAGACTGCAAAAGGTTGCTGTGCCTGAACGATCGTCCTTTGTAGGTAAAGCTTCCAGAGCCACCGGCGCTAAGAAGGAAGCGCACAGCACGGCAAGCCCCGTCAAGATAGAGTAAGGTTGTAAGCTTCCCGTATTCAGGTAAGCCATCTTCGTCTTGTCAAATGAGAACTTCAAGTTGACGGACGGCTTATTTAGCCCCCTTTTACCAGCGCTTTGGCTTACCGTTCTAGAAAGGCCAACGTGGTTGGCGTGCCTGAGCACGCGCACGTCGACGCGCCTGAAGTTTGACGGAGTTGACTGGAGCCCGAGGAGAAGGACAATGGAAGACAGTTTAAGAGAGCTGTCTGGCACGTCTATGAGTCTGAGTTGTAATGCATCGCCTCTCATTCGTTCTAGCCCAGCCTTTTTCAGCCATCGGTGCAATTTTGTAGACCTTTCAACTCAACTGTATCTTCACCTTAATCCCTAATACTCATCATAATGCCTTCATTTCGCAACTTCACATCACTCCTACCGATTCTTTTGTCGGTTGTCGTAACCTCCCATGCTCACGTATGCCCGCCAGTATGGACGAAGGTTGCCGCAGATCTGAAGGCTACCTTCGCTGGGTGCTCACCCGAAGCTAGACAAGCCATCAGAGCTTCGTTCCACGACTGCTTCCCTGGCGCATGTGATGGCTCACTGATCCTGGCCAATGAGTACTTGGACCGAGAGGAGAACATCCAGATCCAGCCTATCTGTGACACCCTTGGCCAGAAGGCAGTCGAGTACAGCGTTGGCACCGCTGACATGATTCAAGCGGCAGCATGTAAGAGTCAAGATTATATCAGGAATTGGTTTCACGAAATCACTAACAAGTACCACAGCACTTGCCGTTGCAGCCTGCGGTGGCCCCAAGACGTACTTCTGGGTTGGTCGCAAAGACTCCAGCGTGCCCAACCCTGAGGGCGTATTGCCTACACAGGACTCTGATGCCGCCACCCAAATCAACGCCTTCAAGAAGAAAGGCTTTACGGCAACCGATCTTGTGGCTCTCCTTGGCGCGCACAGCGCAGGAACTAGCCTCCAGGAGCTGGCGTTCGACTCGACCCCCGACAAGCTGGACAGCACGACCTTCTACCCGGAGACTGTTAAAGAAACATCGCCCACCTCTCTTGGTAGTGATGTTGCCGTCAGCAACGCCACCGAGACGAAGAACATCTGGAAAGGCTTCGGCACGAGCCAGGCGCGTTGGAACACCGCTTTCAAGCTTGCGTGAGTGGTTTGCTAATGGCTTTGCTTTGAGAAGTCGACTAACCTTTTGGGTAGGATGGCGAAAATGAGCATCTTAGGAAACGATTTGGGAAAGCTTGCTGACTGCTCCAAATTGGTGTCATAATTGAAATCCTACCCATCGACTGTCAACTTTTTGGGACGCATGCGCGAACATGATGATGGTATCTTAATGCACCTTAATAATACCCTAATAGACTTTGACCTATATAATTAGAGAGTAGTGGCCGTTTTCTTCTTTCCATCATGTTGGTCATCGATTTGCTAGCCCCTCTATCTTCGACACCAGACGGACCTTGCCAACAGTACCACTCGCTACACTCTGAATGAGCCCTATTTCAGAGGCTGACGCGGTATCCTTGCGGGTGTCACGACGCACAAGAACCATTTTGACGGAAAGGCGCAGCCGTCAAGCCGCTGTGCTCTCGACAAGGAGCTGGTAGCCGAGTAAGGGAAATAGTTGAGGCGAGTATGCTCACCGGGCTGGTGCTGCGGGGCTCAAGAGAATACCATCTGTGATTCGTTCATGTGAAAGTACGCAGTTGTAACGCGATAGTCACTTCGGTGGCCATGACTCGAGGATTGAAGTATGAATTCTAAACTGCAAATGATTGACAAGCTGGATCTTTTGAAGAGAAATGGCTGGCCAAGAATTTAGAAACAAGAATGATACAACATGGCAAGTCCCATCCCATGTTACAAGGCCCGCGAGACTACAACTTTTGCTTGAAGTACTACTACGACGCCACTGGGGCGTCGAACGCAGAACGCATACGCCAGGTTCCAAGTCCTAGATCGATGAGCTTTACTTTGCTCAACTACGGAGCGGCACAGGAGGCAAAGCATTCTTCGCCGAGAAAGGCGTCGTCCAATTGCCAAGCACGACCTTGAAATCATGGCTCCAGATGTCCCAGTGCTCAGAACGGTCAGGGTCGCCGAAAGGAATCAGGGCAGCGACGCGCATCCTATCGATTTACTGTCAATATCGGGCAGAGCTTAGACTTGGGAAGTAAAGAAGTACTCACGTGTAGTTACCAGGCCTGATCTTGTACCCGTTTGTGAATCGGCCAAGCCACCAGAACCGATAAACCGAGTAGCCGTAGGCGTCACGAGATAGCTCGGTCAGCGGGCCTCTGACAATGTCGAGCTCGTTGTCAGTCTCGGGGTCGAAAACAGACACATAGTTCTCGTTGTTCTCCGCCAATGTTAGCACGACACGAACGTAAACATGTATGGGAGTGTCTTACCCAGGGAGCAGCCATCCCGATAAAACCATTCACGCCGGGCACAGGTGGATAAGTCCAGTTCTTCTCCGTCCATCCCCTCTCGAAGATATCCCACCGGACGAGTGGAGCACCCCAGCGCATGGTGATGAACAGCCGGGGGAAGTCTTGCTGTCCAATGCTCAGGTCAAACGAAAATCTAAGTTGCCGTTAGCGCATCGCAGCTGAAGGTTGGCCATGATCGCAAACTCACGTGGAATCATCTTCAATGCGGGTCATGTTCTGTGTCGACAGGATGTACGGGAAATTGTCGCTAAACATCTGTCTGAAGGTCTTTTGGACATCGGCCGCAACGCCCATGTATGGAACGGACAGCTGTTCGTCGTTGGAGCCGTTAATGAGAATCTTGCCGCTGTACACCGGCAATGCCGACGCATTGAGACCCTTAGGAGGGTTGAAGTGGAATCTGGATCACTGGGTCAGTCAATCAAGCATCTCCAAGGAGTGAAGGATTAGACCTACGTTGCTTCCTTAGTCTGGCCGGGCTCAACGGTGAACTCGCCCTCAGGAAAGGTGACGTTGATGGGCACTTCGATGGGAGCAAAGTCTATCCCCAAACCGGGACCTGAGGCGAAGTCAAGTCTGCCAGTCAACGCCTCAAAAGCTCCGGCGGCCTGATGAGAGAACTTGTAGGTAATCGGCTCGGTGCAGTTGTTAGTAATGTTGACTCGCTGGCACGACTCAAAGTGAGCCGTGTCATTGAGTGCAAACTTGGCCCAGGATAGCTCTGTCTGGTACTCCAAAACCTTGGTGGCATTCACCAAGCCAGTGCCAAGCTGAAAGATGGGGGCATATGTACCGTAATCCGTCACATTGGTGCCGTCCGACCAGCCAAGGGAGTCACCACTGGACATGATCCGAGCTGCGAGCTTCTTGGCGAAATCCGGGCCGTGGACCCATCTCCCGCCATACTTGCCAATGTAGAGCGCTGCAATGCCCGCGACGTAGGGCGTCGCCATCGAAGTGCCCGACTTGAGTCCGAATCGACCATGCGGCAAGGTCGATAAGATGTTGCTACCGGGCGCTGCGATATCAGGCTTGATACTCAAGTCGTAGAGACCACCCAGAGAAGTGAAATACGAGGCAACAACTGTGGGGTTCTTCATGTTGAGAAGGGGCAACTTGTCCTCTTCGAAGAACCTGGCGTGGACGGTGACGCCGTCGGCCAAGGCCTTGGTGAGAGCGATTCCTTCTTCTTGACCAATAATACCGTCAGCGCCCCGAGTGTCCCAATTGTCGGGCAGGGGGAATATCTTCTCATCGTTGAAGAAGAGCACATGCTCAGCGCCGGCGGCGAAGAGAACGTAGCGCTTCGTAGCTGCGCTGCAGCCTCCACGGGGAACCACCACCAGAGCATGGGACAAGTCGACGTCCTCGGGGAACTTGGTGCATCCTACGGTAACGTTCTTCGGATCCGTTGTCAAGGCGATGACCTGCAGTGTTCCGTTGAGCGGGAAGTTGTGCGTGAGAGTGCCAGAGAAAAAGGCCCATGTAGCTGTGCTCTTGTGCTCCCCGTCGTTGAACGTAACTTCGAATGGCAAGCCCGGGACGTTGTCTGGCTCAGTCGAAGCGATAGCGAGGACGTTCTTGCCAGACATACCATTGTCAGGGAAGAAGAGTCCACTCTCTCCATCGTTGCCAGCCGAGATGGTCACTATCACGCCTTGGTCAACCATACGAGAGGCAATCTCTGCCCACGCATTGTTGGCGAAGCCTCCACGACCGCCAATTGACGAGGTGATGATGTCTGCCTGTGAGAAAGTTAGTGAGGTGTGCCGGAGTATGGGACCCTGACTTACTCCATCAGCGAGTGCTCGCAGGAACGCGTCGATAAGTGTTTCTTCATCCGTCTGGCCACTCTGTTCATCAAATATCAACGGGTGCATCGGTTTGCATGCGTCAGTGAACTTACATCGTTGTCGCCAAAGACCTTGTAGGATAGGATATTGGCTTCGGGGGCAACACCCTGCCAACTAAGCGGGAGTCAGTCAAAGGTTGAAGCAGTAGACATCACTCCATCAACCCATACCTGTCAGACTTTCCAGCAACAATGCCAGAAACATGGGTTCCATGACCATTGCTACTCCCTTCCATGGGATCATCATCCGGATTCTTGTCGAATCCTTGATCAGGCCAGTCTTTCACAGATGTCAGCGATGCCGGGTAAGTTGTGAATGAAGATGCTCTTACATGAAGAACCAATCAGATCGTAACCGCCGATGACCTTGAATCCGGGACCAAAGCCACCGCCAAGCTACGTGTCCCAAGTCAGTGCCTGAGGAGCAGTAACTAATACGAAGGAAAAGGCCTCACCGCAGGATGGTTATAGTCAACACCAGCATCCACAACAGCGACCTTGACGCCCTTTCCCAGGATGCCAGCCTCATGAAGCTTGTTGACACCAGTCATGTTGTGGATGGAGTAGTTCGCTGCGGAAACAGCACTACCGAACTCCCTGCCATTCTCAACAGTGGCCATCTCGATCCGTCTTGATTGCCACACATTGCCGACGTTCTGCAGGATGCGAAGAGTCTCTTCATTCTCAATGGTAGTCTCGATACTGATGCCAGTAAAGATTTCGCTCTCAAAGGTCTTGTAGAGCTTCGTGCCTTCTCGAGTTGAGAGCTCTGAGGTCAGTCTCTCCAAGTCAGAGTCCTACCGGCCAGACGTTAGCATCTCCTGATGTCATCCGCCACGCGGGTCTTCTATGAGAACCACTCACCTTTGACAACTCGAGAATGAATCTTTTCGTGCTTCCGACGAGGGGGACCTTCTTTTGAGATTCTCCAGTGACTCCGAAAACGGCAGAGCCCGCGCCCACGAGCGACAGAATCGCCAGAACAGTTGTCAGATGCATGTCCGCTTAAGTGAGCCCTCAATGACCTTGATCTGTGACTTGAACTGGCAAGAGAAAGAATAGAGTCCGGCTTTCGCGTCTAGATATGTGAAGAGGGATTCCCGACTTCTGGCCCAGCTGGGTGTACGGCCTCAGGTGCTCGTGTGCGATTCCGGGGTGGAGGGAACCTGCATTTTCGTATCGTTCAAACAGACCCATGCAGAGAAACAAACAGCAATCTACAGGGTTACTACGAACAGACAGACTGGGGCTATTGGGTTGTTTATTACTTGTTAGAAGTGCCAATGGAGTTGCCAGGCAGCTTAAGACATACCCATCCGATGTTGCTCCGGCTTTTGAGAGCATCCCGTTGACTCTCACAATTCAAAAAGAAGCTGCAATGACATCTCCATCGTCCCAAGACTTCAAGCAGACTGGGAAACCACCTGAAGCTTCGTACCTGATCTCAACCCCGCTCGTCGTCCGAGCTATGCATTGGAAAGGGATGAGGTGGTCTCCCGAATCTGTACCCGATTCACGTAGCATGCGTAGCACATCCGCAGGTGAATATGCCATCGACTCCGGCAACACTTGCCCGACAAACTAAGCAAAAAGCAAATAACGATTCACAGAAACGGGTAAAGATGCGTCGATATGATGAAGAAGGACCATGGCGGTAGGACGAGGCGATTGCTGGATGCAGGTCGATGAGTAGGCCCGGTGGTAGCAAGATCTCGCTCCGCATTTCGTTGTCAACAAGTCGAACGAGGGACGTCGACGTGTGTTGCACACATGCACTTGAGGCACGCCGTGTAACACGGCTCCCATCGACGTGGGGTCTCTATCCGCGTCTCCGCAAAGAAGAGGCCGGAAACGGATGCAGGTTGGACCTCTTGTGAGCTGTTTGTAGAAAAGACGATACCCGAGACATAACGTGGTACCTAAGACGCAACGGACCGTTTCCGTGCTGATCCCCTCAATTCAAATTAAATTCCCGACATCCTTGAAAGGCTACTGATCATGATTAGTTCAGTTTGTCACTTGGAACGGTAACGAGCAGGCTGTTTGGCCAGGATATACGGCTTCTTGGGAAATGAGGGTACTGATGAACGCAAAAATTTGTTTTTCTTCATTTCTTTCCCGACACTCTTCCCTTGAGCTTGCCCAAAAGCCGACCTAACTTGGCTTTGAGCACCGGGCTCGGGCCTTCATCGGCGCCGACAAGTCTCCGGACTAAGATATTATACATGCCGCCGAAAGCGAGGGCGATCGCGGTCGACGTGAAAATGATGACATTGTAGGGCATGCTGAAATCCGGTGTTGGAAGGTTCAGCAGCAGGGTCGTTGTTCGCGTGCTTTGTGTGCGCGGGCTGAGAGTGGTAATGACGGCAGCGGCAATGTCGAAGCCGCGGTTTGCGTCAGGAGGATACTCGGTGTATCGCAGAATGGACTTCTCAAAGTCGTAGGTAAGGAAGACTGTGGAGGCGGGAGGAATGCGCATGCGCAGCTCGAGCTGTGTGCCCCTGGCGCGATCCACGGCTGGACGGTAGTAAATGTCCTCGATGATGGACGGCTGAGAACCAGCTGAGCCCTCGATCCTAGCGTTGAGGGTATGCAGATAGACCCTCATGAACCAAGGCAGAGATTCCATGTAAATGAACTCTACCTCGGTGTCCTTGCTGGGGTTTGTCAGGATAGCCTGCATGCCACCGTGCTCCTGCCCATGGCCAGTGAAACTTCGCTCAGCGTAAATCAGAGGGGTCGCCGGCTCAACAAGCTCGTCCGCGGCGTCGTGACCTTCTTTATTCTCAAGAGGCAAAACGATCTCCAACTCCGATTCATGACCGAACTTAAAGCACCGCGATACTCCGTTGGGATTGAGGATCTCTGTAGCACCTCCAGACGTGAAGACTCCCCTCGAATGGGGGACTTCAATACACACCGGGGGCACGTCCTCGTCAGTCAAAGGGCAGACCCCCTTGACCGTCTTCCCGAACAACTGGGACAAAGTCCAGTCTTGGCCAAGGCTGTGACTGATAGGATAGCAAGTATCGTCTGAGTGGTAAGGCTTCGATGTGTCGCACTTGAGCTCGTGACCGGGAGGAGGGCGGGGAATCGGATTGTCTCTGGGTCGCTTGGAGCGGTCGATATCCAGGACCATGTCGATTGTTTGCTCGATCTGTAGAACGCACTCCTGCCCCTCGGGGCACACAGGCTTGATGTCGATGGCCATGCTCTGGAAGGAGGAGTCGAACAACTTGTGGCCGTCGAGTAAGCTCGAGATGCCCGCCTTGCCCTTGCACGGAAGCAGCTTCAGGAAAGGCGTCAGGTTCTCCGTGCAGACGACCTCCTTCGGGAGGACGCCGTGCAGAAGCTGCATGTTCGGTATGGAGGCTTCGGGGTGATCACCCTCGGGCTGGAATGACATGACCGGTCGCGTGGTTCGTGTTCCGTCGACGAAGTTCAGAGATGCGCAGAAGAGACCCGAGAGGGCATTGGTGAGGGTCAACCACTTCTGATCGGCTCTGAGCAAAGTTAGTTTCAATCGGACCAGAAAGCCAGCAAGCAACATACTCCTCATCCGTCTCTGCCTCCAGCCAAGCCCACAGTTCCACGCCTGTTCCGCCCTCCCGCTGACCATCCCACGGGCGACCTCCCCAGCTTTCGGCGTCCCATCGTCCCAAGCTAAACCTCAAGTGCAGTTCGCGAGTGCCAGCATATTGCAGAATCTGTCCGAGCGAACGGGGAAAGTAGCGGAAGTTTTGCGACTCGAAGTCAGCCAGCGACGTGTTGGAACGGAAGTTGAAGCTCGCCAGCAGGGCAGAAAGGGGTAGTGGCCGGAGGTTCAGCTGCTCATGGTAGTCCGCAGCCGTGCCGAAAGCAGCGAGGCACAAGAAGAGAAAGGCCGCCAGTAACTGGCGCATTTTGAAAGAGTTTTGCGCAAGAGAGTGACGTCTGCTGGCTTTCGCTCTCCCCTGCTCGGCCAGCGCATGGATGGCCCAGGAGGTCCCTTAGAGTCGCGAAGGGTGCTGGTGGTGTAGGTGGCTACCTGGAGGGATGCGGGAAGGCGGTGGGCATTGGCAGAATTATTTACGTAACTTAGCTTCCATTTACGCTTGAATTTCCATGCACCTAGCTCTCCACATTCCGCCCCAAACTCCCATCCGGCGCGTCACGCTCTTAAGCATTTCTTCCCCATAATCTCGCGACAACCGCTCTGATTCTTAGATCCAGCTACCCTGACAAAAGCTCGACGACGCCAATTGACACGACATTATGGCCGCGGAACAAAGAAAGCTGCTTGAGCAGCTCATGGGCGGCTCGGCCACCACGCGATCGGCCTCACTTTCCATGACCGACCCCAAAGTCTGCAGATCTTTCCTCGTCGGCACATGTCCTCACGACCTCTTCACAAATACCAAGCAGGATTTGGGTCCCTGTCCGAAGCAGCACTCGGAGGCGCTGAAGGCTGAGTACGAGGGCCTGCCTGATAAGGACAAGCAAAAATATGGTTTCGAGTACGACTACATGCGCGATCTGCAAAAGTATATCGACGATTGCAATAGGAGAATAGACGCCGCCCAGCGCAGGCTCGAGAAAACACCGGACGAAATTAGACAGACCAATGCTTTGGTATGTTTTCATCTGGGATATTCTTGTTGCGTGGAGGCGCATGCTAATTATGTCTGCAGTTGAGAAGCATTGCCGACCTGTCATCCACGATCCAGAATGGTACCCTTGAAGTCGAAATCCTCGGCGAGATGGGTGAAGTTTCCCGTTCAATCGACGAATTCTATCGCGTGCGACAGGCACAACAGACGAAGCTGGACCGCGAGAAGGAGTTGAAGGCATTGTCCGACACCTCAGGTCCGTCTGGCCACCAGAAGCTACAGGTATGCGACGTGTGTGGCGCCTACCTGAGTAGGCTCGACAACGACCGCCGCTTGGCCGACCACTTTTACGGAAAAATGCATCTTGGCTACGCTCAGATGCGCAAGACATACGAGGCCTTCCCCAAGGAAATGCGCCACCGAAGGGCGCCCGTTGAAGATGACGGCATGGGCCATGGTGGCCCGAGGGGCCCTCGAAGCGGTGGCGGCTACCGTGGGCGCGGTGGCAGGGGATACCGCGGAGGGTGGTAGGACCCAGATCACTCGGTACCATCCTTGGATGCTTCATTACCATACTCAGATTCCTCGCAACCACCGTCAGATCCTTGAGTACCACCCTCACCTATCACGAAGACCCAACACAGAGGACAAACAAACGACGAAACAGATGGCAACGCGGAAGACAATGCAGAGAATGAAAGCCAGGTGGGGGATTCTAAATTATGGCGAGAGAGACTGAGAGGAACAGCTACCATCTTCGCAAAGCTGACCTTCTCTTGCAACGGTCAACTCGGATCGCCTGACGACCGATGGCACCACCCCGTTTGCTTACGAGCAAAGCTCCACGTCAAAAATGGATATTAGCAGGCCTTTCCTACGGATGTCGTCAATCGATGACTAGGAAGCCCAGCCAAAAAGGGTCGCAACATGGTTTTCGACATTACTTTTATCAGAATGCACAGTAACGTGGGTGACGAACCACTGGAGTTCATTGTTGTCCATACTAAGTCTTTTAGGCCTCGAACACGGCATTGGAGCACGGCGCAAGTCAGAACAGCTTGTATACACGAGGTCTACCATCCAGGCACATGTGAGACCTCGAGTTGGCCGGCGGCTTGGGTTCATGGGCAATTATGTATTTACGCTAATAACGGGCTTCTACATTTTCAAATGCCCATAGTCGCCCACCTGCAACGGCGGCAAATGCTACAAAGCGCCCTCATAATTTTACCCACCCGCTGCTACTCCTGCTGCGTGACAATGTTTGATATGCTGTCGTTGTTTTCGTGATCCGCTCAGTGCGTCTTCCAAGGCGCAGAACTTGATGTGCTCATACATGTTGCATCTGGAGATGATCCAAGACGAATCCTCAGTGGGTATCTCAAGGGTCTCGGGCTTCGTGAGCTGTATCGTCCTTCCTCTTGATATTGAACCCGTACGCTTCGGCAAGAGTGTAGAATTCCCCGGCGCTAAGAGGGTTCGACTCAGATTTGTCGCCTTCGGTGCGTCTGAATGCCTCCTAGGCTTGAGCATCGCTCTTCATCTTCGCATCGAAAGCCTCCATCTCATCGTCCCATCTGCCGAGAGGTGACAACACAGGTGGCGAGGTCTCCCCGGTCTTGCCCTTCCCAGGAAGAGCGGGGAACTCCTCCGTGTTGATAGCGGGCACTTTCGCCTCCGGCGCAGAAGGCTTCGCGTCACGGGTCCCGTTCGACGCAGGTTCCCTGTGGTCTCTGGGAGCGAAGTCATCGCCATAGCCACCGCGTCCACCTCGTCCACCACGTCCACGACCCCTGCCGCCGCCACGGCCACGACCACCTCTGCGATCATCGCGGTCGCCGTACCTGTCCTGCCTCTCACCCTCATCGCCATCACTAGCAAATCTGCTACCAGAGAGGCCCGCAGACCTAGCCCCTCTAATCCCCCCATTCGCCCCGCGGAAGCCCCTCCTCTCCTCCTCCGCATTAAGCGCCTCCTTGCCCTCGTCCCAGCCGCCCTCCTTCATGCTCATCGCCTTGAGCTTCCGCTCGCGGTTCTTGGCCCTCTCGTCGTCCATGCGCTTGCGCTCCTCCTCGCCGCGCTTGCGCTTCTCCTCCTCGATCTTCTTGCGCTTGCGCGCCTCCTCCATGCCGCGCGCGTAGGCCTCCGCGTGATTGCGCTCGTCCTGCTCCGCCTGCTCGAACTTGCGGGTCTTCTCCGCGTTCAGGATGCGCATCTGCTCCATCTTGGCCGCCAGCTCCGTCTCCGTGAGCTTGGTGCGCGGGTTCGCGCCCGACTGCAGCCGCGCCTCGGCGTTGAGGGCGGTGTTGCCGCCCGGGCCGGCGGGCGCGTGTTGCGGCTTGTCACGGGGCGGCGCGGGCGAGGCGGATTTGTTCGCGGGCGTGGTGGGAGGCGCGGCTGCTTGTTGCTGCTGTTGTTGGGTCTGCGCGGCTGGGCCGGTCGGGGCCTGGGGAGGAGGCGCGGCGGCGGCCGGGGTGGTGGGTGTCGTGGTGGTGGTGGTGGGTGCTGCTGCGGCGGGAGCTGGGACAGGAGCGGGCGCGGGGGCCTGTTGGCGGGGGGGACGCGGGGCAGGTGCGGGCTTGTTTGTGTTGAATCGCGAGTTTGCGAGGCCGCGGGGTGCGGTCGGCGCTTTGGCAGGAGGCGGAGGAGGCTTCTCAGCTGCGGCGGGTTTCGGGGGAGCAGGTTCGGGTTTGGGTGGCTCGACGGGCGGTGTCGCGACGGCGGCGGGAGGGGGAGGAGCAGCGGCGACTGTCTCTACGGGTTGCGAGTCTGCCACGGGCTCGAAGTCGTCGAAGAAGAGGTCATCGTCGGTGCGGCCGCCAAACTGATCGTCCATGGTGAAAGAATTGGTATGGGTATCGATGCTTTTGTTTTGTTTCGAACGAAGGAAAGTAGTGGGAAGAAAATTAAGAATCGGAGCAAACACAAGATTGGCGATGTTGACTCGAAGCTCTTGGGTTGGATTGGAGGATTGCGAACCATGTCGGATTGGGTAAGTGGGGGGTCCCATGTGCGGCACGGATAGGTTGGCAGTGGCAGCCGGGATCATGTCGGGCCGGCGCTGTTTTGGAGGACCGTGTCGACACAGTATCTCACACCTCGATGTTCAGACTCATTTGTCAAGGTAGGTCTGCTGGAGCAAGCTCACCGGTGCTGCATTTGCTAGGAGCTTCTTGCTTGTTTCGTCTTAGTTCTCTAGCCTCCGAACCAACTCATCACGCAGGTCCTCATAGCTCTCTAATAACGGAACACCGAACCTAGCGCACACCACCTGGACATTGCCCCTCTTCTTGTAGCCCTCAGGACAAGCGACGATGGCCTTCCCAGACCGCGCGCACAACCCCAACTCGAGTAAGCTGATGTGGGCTTCAGCCCCAGGCTCAAAGTAGACAATGACGATGCTTGCGCGCTCCTGCATCTCCAGTTCCCACTCGACCTGCTCCTTGAACCTCGTGTCCGATATGTCTTCCCTCCATGTGCTGTCCCAGTCGGGCCGGAAGGGGTTGAAAATGGTGATAGGGAGGTGGGCGATAGATTCAATCAGATCTTTGCGCCAATCTCTCTTGCTGGTCGTTCCGGCGAGGAATACAGATTTATCCGCGGGTTCTGGTGCGGAGGGCTTGCTTAGAGGCAAGATGACCCTGCTCTGGCTTGACGAGACGTCTTGCATGATGTCTCTCTGGCCCGTTGCCGTTGTAGGTGGAAAGTCTTGAGCGATATGCGAAACGTTATAAACAACCTTGCAGACGAAGTCTTGATGCTGTAGATGTCAGTTGAATCCTGAAAGCATCTCAAATCCGGAAGGAAGCCGTTTGACGCCAGTCAGCCTTAAGTTAGGTGGCAGTTATCAACAAGCTCTTCCATTGGCCATGCTTTCCTGTGGGTGCGGGAGCCATCGTAAGTGGCCGAAGGTAACGCACTCGTGCAGCCAACAGATGATCCACCATGGCTTGATTTTTAGAGCCCGGCATCTATCGCTTGCTGCATCTTGAAGTCAGCTGAGCCAATATTGCCAGCAATATCTGGCAACATCTTGCCGGCAACACCAACACTAACAGTGAGCAATCCTATCGGCAAGAAAACGGAAGGCCGCTTCAGCTACGGCAACCCCCTATGCGGCTCGGATCCCCTAGTTGAACAGCCTGTCCAGTATTCTGTTTGCATCCCCGGGAGCACGCGTGTTTTCCTCCAATAGGGCAGACGCCGGGGGGATCGCTCGGAAGATCATCATACGCACCCTGGATTGGGGCGCACCGCAGCCTGACCGACCACTGTTTATCTTGCGGTGAGCCGGCCCAGACACGCGGGTCTCTGAGGCCCTTGGCCCTCCAGCCGGAATTTCTTCTCTTGTCGGCGAGCGTCCCGGATCTGTCTCAGCCGGCGTGTGTCACTTTGCCCAGAGCTAGAGGCTAGGACTTCCACTGGCTAAGATGGGCCATGGGGGAGAGGACAGCTTCAGGTCGGCCCCTTGGCGCCCAACGATCCAATGCGGGCGTCCAGATATTTAATACGGGCTGTGAAATCACGCAACCGATCTCGGCCCTCCGGATGTCCCTTAAGTGCTCCCCGGCCGTTGTCTTCCTAATCTCGTTTCTAGACAGAATCATACCTGGACGCTGGCCTTTTGTTTCTATTCGAGTCTTATCGTTTGATTGACCTGACTCCCCGAGCGTATGATACCATCCCCTCCAATGTTGCGTCATGAAGCGGTGAGAGAGACAAAGCGTCCAGAGCTGCCGTACAAATAGAGAGCTCCCCACCGAGTTGGACGAGAATAGCCAGAGGAGCCACACATCGATCCAGCTGGCCCATTATCGATTAAGCAGAGGACAGAAAGGAGTCGTCACACAGAGCGAGCATATGGCTGTGGTTTTTGAGTCAGGGGGAGGACACACTCCGGGGGACGACTGCGAGGGGTGCCGCAAGATCCAGGACGAGCTGGTTGAGCTATCTCCCGAGTCAGAAGAGTCTTCGGAATATGAAGATGGTGAGTTCTGTTCGCGTATGCTCCAAAGTCCGTGTCCACCACCGTGGAAGCCCCGTTTGCGATTGAAGACGAGTGTCTGAAGACAGAGAAGTAGACTGTCACGAGACGCCTTTCGCATCTCGTCGGCCAGTGTCACGCTGGTTCCTGGGAATCCCCTGAAAATACAGCAGTGGACCCCGCAGCAGCGGGAGCTAGAGCCCGAGAACTGCAGCAACGATCCACCCAACCCAGAAGTCTGGAGTCTCTCTCTCCGGGGGATCCACGCTAGGGGTGCGCCTGGATAGGCGAGACCTCGAGAACGCAGCGCTTCCCAGGTCCCCTCTAGCGCATTTCGTCATTCGCCATTTTCGTTGCGATACCGCTGCGGTGGCATTTTAGGGGACCCTCCCAAAAGATATGCGTCACACCATCAGCCGACGCCAGCCCAATTTCACCTCATTGTCTCAATTTCCTCAACGGGCTGCCACACTGGCAAAGAAAAGACGAAAAACGCACATTCGTCTCGTTCCATTCTTGCCCAAAGTCTGCCCTTGGGTACTTGCCTTCAAGAGACACGCACATTGCTGACGCACGCTTTCCTCCCGCGCCCCAGAAGACACGATGCCCTCCGCCATCGCGGCCTCCGACCTGTCGACGAACCTGAGCGACACGGATGACTGCGGCACGGTCGCCCCCGAACTTTTCCACAACCTCAAGCACGACAGCTCTGTCCTCTGTCTCGCTGTCAGCGCTGAGCAGGAGCGGATATACGCCGGCACGCAGGATGGCGAGATTGTCGTGTGGTCGCTGGCCACCTTCCACCAGGAGCGCATCGTGCAGGCGCACAAGCGCAGCGTCCTGAGCCTGTACCTGACACCCGACGGCTCGATGCTGTTCTCTAGCGCCGGCGACCCCCTGATCAACGTGTGGTGCCCGAAGACAATGAAGCGCCTGTACGAGATCTACAGCACCTACGACGTCGGCGACATCTTTTCCGTCGCCTACAGCGCGCAGCACGAGACGGTCTACGTCGGCGCGCAGAACACCTCCATACAATGGGTCAGCTTGTCCGACCCGAACAACAGGGTGCCTCACGACTCGTCACAGCACCCCGACCGAAGGAATCACAGGTTTTTCGACTCGAGGGCTGCAGGAGGATCAACGACGCCGCGTCGCACCGACGAGCGGTGGACCCAGATTCCTAGGTCGGAGAAGGTCGTGGAGATTCACCCGGGAGCGCTGCAGATGTTTGCGCACTACGGCTACGTGTACTCGATGTTGATGGCGAAAGGCCCGACAGTCCTGGTGGAGCCTGACGAGGAGGTTCTCATCTCTGGAGGTGGCGACGGAACCATCAAGTTGTGGAAGCTCGGCGCTGAGGGAGACAAGCAGGCTGAGGAAAGCGACCGAGAGCCGGGTCTCCAGGAGCTGATGTCGCTTGGGTCTGATGATGCTGAGTCGGTCATGTCTTTGGCCATCGACGGGTCGTTTCTCTATGCAGGGAAACTGCAGGGTATCATTGAGCTGTGGGACCTTGACACCAAGTCTAAGTTAAGGGTGATCAAGAGCCACAAGGGCGACATCATGACCCTGCAGATGAACTGGGGATATCTCTTCAGTGCTTCAAGATCAGGATCCGCAAGTGTATGTTCACACTTTTCCTGTCAAAGGTCGCGACTAACTTCTGCAGAAACACTCCACTGTTCACTACGGCAAATACAAAGATACCCAGACCGCAAACATCAGCCAGAAGTACCAGTGCATAGCTCGCTGGAAAGCCCACGAGGGCAAGGTCCTCGCATCCGCAGTGACGACATACAACAACAGGCAATACTACATCACAGGTGCCAATGACAACGACGTAGCCATTTGGAACATCGACTGTTCATCATACGAGCAACAGCAAGACGTAGATGAGGCAGACGATGTCATGGTCAAATCTCTGGGAGAATTCGTCTCGTATCGTACCGTCTCCTCGCGACCAGAATTCGCAGAAGACTGCCGAAAAGGAGCCACTTTCCTTGGCTCCCTGTTCAAGCGTTTGGGTGGACAGGTCGAGATGCTGAGCACGGAAAGCAGTCCCCACAACCCAGTCGTCCTTGCCAAATTCAACGGGAAGCTCGAGCCAGCTGAGAAGCGGAAGAGAATCTTATTCTACGGCCATTACGATGTCGTGCCGGCAGACAATAAGAAGGGGAAATGGGAAACCGACCCGTTCCAGATGAAGGGCATCAACGGCTATCTCCATGGCAGAGGTGTCAGTGACAACAAGGGACCTATCATGGCCGCCCTGTATGCCGTCACAGACCTTCTTCAAGCAAAGAAGCTCGCCAACGACATTATTTTCCTCATTGAGGGCGAAGAAGAGTCCGCCTCTCGCGGCTTCAGGGAGATCGTCCGCAAGAACAAGGACCTCATCGGCGACGTTGACTATATCCTACTAGCCAACAGCTACTGGCTCGACGACGAGGTGCCCTGCCTCACATACGGCCTACGTGGTGTTCTTCACGCCACAGTCTGCGTCGATTCTCACCTACCTGATCTTCACTCCGGTGTTGACGGCTCATACATGAACAACGAACCCCTCTCCGACCTTACGTCCACACTGTCCAAACTCAAGGGTCCTGGAAACAAGGTTCTCATCCCCGGCTTCTACGAAAGCATCTTACCGGTGACTGCCGAAGAAGAAACCCGCTACGATGAGATCGCGTCGACTCTAATGCGCCAGAACCCTGAAAAGGGTCCTGAGGATAAGCTCAAGACGGCGCTGATGGCCCGCTGGAGAGAACCTAACCTGACCATCCATCGCTACAAGGTATCTGGCCCGGACGGAAGTCTGGTCAGTAGCCACGCAAGCGCAAACATCAGCTTGCGTCTGGTGCCTGGTCAAGAAGTCAACGATGTCATTGCCTCGCTGAACACCTATCTCGAGTCTGAATTTGGGCTACTCGAGTCCAAGAACTCGCTGTCCATCAAGATCGACAACAAGGCCGAGCCCTGGCTCGGCGACCCCAGCAACGAGATCTTCCAGGCACTCGAAGAAGCCATCGTAAAGGCCTGGGGTGATGTATTTGAAACCGGCGATGCCAACAACGAAGAAGGAACCTCGCAAGAGAAGAAGAAGGCACAGAGGCCAAAGAAGCCGCTGTACATCCGCGAGGGTGGTTCCATCCCCGCCATCCGCTTCCTCGAGAAGGAGTTCGGCGCCCCGGCTGCCCATCTGCCCTGCGGCCAGTCCAGCGATGGCGGTCACTTGGACAATGAGCGACTAAGAGTGATCAACCTTCTGAAGAGCAGGGAAATCATTGGTTCTGTCTTTGCGCGCTTGTAGCACATATTTATCAAAAAGAGGGCGTTCGAGGGGTGATTAAAGATAGGATTCTGGATTGTAAAACATAGAAAGGATACCCAAAAATCAAAGAGCATTCCTAGAAGCACACACACCGCGTTATCTATATTGCGAAATGCCTGACTCGCACCGTTGCTCCAAATGTCGCCTCCAGCCTCCCCATTGACGTGATCCGAACTTCGGCCTCCCGGTGCCGATTCCCACCGGAGAGCTTCCCGGATTGGGCTTTCCGGCTTATCTTATCTTATCAACTACACCCGGTCAACGCCCCCGACGTCGTCTCAAGCTGGCTCCTCTCACACAACCTTTCCCAGTCTCACAAAGCGCTCATCCTGATGTATTAAAAGTTTCCTGAATCTCACTGCATCTCACAGATTCCAAAATGGAATACAAGCGCCAATCTCCGACGGCCGTCAAGGTCAAGCCGCGCCTCATCATCCACGGCGGTGCGGGCAACATCAAGCCCGCCAACCTTGCGCCGCCGCAGTACGCCGAGTACCGCGCCGCCCTCTTGACAATCGTACACACATCCCTCCTCCTCACCCTCGAAGTCAGAACTAACAGAGGAATCACAGATCAGCAAGACAAACGCCTACATGACAACCCCCACCGCCGCAACCGCAACCGCAGCCCTGCCCAGCGCCCTAGAAACAGCCGTCCACGCCGTCACCCTCCTCGAGAACAACCCGCTCTTCAACTCGGGCCACGGCGCCGTCTTCACGCGCGACGGGATCAACGAGCTCGAGGCCAGCGTGATGGTCACCCGCGGCTTCGCCAAGCGCGGCGTCGGCGTCACGGGCCTGCGGCACGTCAGGAACCCTATCCTGCTCGCCAAAGCGATGCTCGAGCACGGCGAGGCGGACCTCGGCGGCGGCAGCGACTCGCACCCTTCTTCCTCCGACATCGACGCGCCGTCGGCACAGGGACACACGCTGTTGCACGGCCCGACGGCGGAGCTGCTTGCGGAGAAGTACGGGCTGGAGCTCGTAGAGCCGGGGTACTTCTTCACGCAGCGGCGGTGGGACGAGCACATCCGCGCGCTGGAGCGGGAGCGCACCGGCGAGGAGGGGAACGCGACGTGGAGTAGCAGCGAGTTCCTGCCGCAGGGGACGGTGGGCGCGGTGGCGCTGGACGAGGAGGGGGTGGTGTGCGCGGCGACCTCGACGGGCGGGCTGACGAATAAGTTGACGGGCAGGATTGGGGACACGCCGAGTGTGGGCGCTGGGTTTTGGGCGGAGGAGTGGGTTGAGGAGGGCGATCCGACGGGGGCGTTTGGGAAGGGTGGTCCTGCGGTTGTGTTGTCGGAGAGCTTGAGGGGGTTGATGGCGGACTGTCTGCCTTCGTTGAGTGTCTACACGCCTGTGTTTGGGAAGGCGGTGAAGACTACGAGAGCGATCGCGGCGTCGGGGACAGGGAATGGGGACTCGTTTTGGAGGGTTGCGGCGGGGAGGACAGTTGGGGCTGTGGCGAGGTTTAAGCCTTTGTCGGGCAAGGAGGCCGTGTCGTTCGTTGCTGGGGTCGGAGGGGAGTTGCAGAGGAGTGCTGGAGACCGATGGCGGGTTACCGGCGAGGGCGAGGGCGGGATTATTGGCATCGAGATTGCGGTTACGAGGGACGAGGAGGGCGATGTTGTTGGTGTCAGGTCGGAGATTCTGCAGGATTTCAACTGCAATGGAATGTATCGGGCGTGGATCGACGACGAGGGTCTGGCGCATGCGAAGATTTACCATGACGAAGTCGAGGAAGGCGTGGACGCTCGGCTGTATGCGGAGAAGTGGTGATGTGTCTAGACAGACCTAAGATGAGCAGTGCGAGACGTAGAACGCAAAGAGTAGACAGATGGCGAGTTGAATATCAGTACAATTCCTATTCACACAGATTCCATACTCGTGTCAAAAGGGGAGAAGTCCGCCGTATCCCTTCTATCTCGGATCATGACCCAGGCCGTTTCCAAACGTCAGATAGCCCGTGTCGATCTGTCCCAAGATTACCATCCTCAATTTTCGTCCGGTTCAGGAAATCCACAAAGAGATTCTCCCCAGAGTCTCCAGTCCCGGTTGACTGGAGCCGTTTGTCTATACTACATGGAACGCCTCCCCCTGCCGCATAGCGTGATTTTGGTCGATTAAAAAACAGAAGTCGTCGGTCGTGGTAAAGACAGATTTCAACCTCCCCCACGGAAAAGGAGGTTGAAATGCAAGAGTAGAGAGTGGTCGGTTGCGTCGTCGTTTCGTTGGCGGCGTGGAAGCACCGCTTCAGTTCGTTGACAGATTCAGAGGTCCCATAGAGAGCTTTAGACCATGGCGCCGTCTGACGGAGGAGGCTGGGGCATCTTTGAGGTCGTAATGTCAGTACATTCTGGGCCAAAAATGCTGTTTGGCTTGCACAGAAACTCACCTCCAACTTGGTTGAGCCCGCAAACATCTTCTGGAATCCGATACCGACACCCTCGATAACAGCCAAGAGAACTGCGCATCCTGTGCACCATGTTGTCAGCGAGGAATATTTTGGCAGCATTTCTGATTGTACTGACCAATGGCACCATTCCTAGCAGCCTTTTCTCGTTGTGTTAGATAAGTCATTTCGTGCTTAAGGTCTTGAACGACACCCATCGTCCGCATTCCCGAGCGACACAAGACCTGCCAGTAGCTGGCTGCACATCCCCTAAGGCTCAATGGCTGCGACATACGCAGAGAAGACCAGCAGCCTGCCAGGGAGAGTACTAGAGAGCGCGGTAGGGATTGTACCGGCCAGTGTGGCAGAGAATGCCAACAACTGGTAGGCCTTTGCAATGTGGCCTAGAGGTGCGGGCGATGGCGTTAGGGAGACTAACCTTATATCCGCCGCGGATGGCTAAACTTCCTCCTGTGAAGAATCCAGCAATGATTGCGTTCCTATATAATATTAGCAATCATTCTGACAATATACTTTGAAATTAGGGAAAATCGGACCAAGGATCCTCTCGACCTCGAATTCCCTTCACTGAACAATCGAATGTTGAGAAGAGGCCTCCCCAAACGCCAAAATTTCCGCCCAAAACAGGAGCGCGCATCTTAATCGCAGAGATGGCACCAATGCGACGTTCTCCGTATGGTGAGTTGCGGAAACCCTTGATACCTAGAGAGACGGGATTAGAAACCCTGCTGAGGTGGAATCAAGCCAGCGGTCCTACCATGCCAGAGTGTTCCACCAATCGCTTTCAAGTACGTCAGTATGTGTTATCAAATCGTCCCGAGCCCTGATAGAAGTATGCAAGCGAGAGAGCTGAGCGGGCAGCTTTCGAACCCGGCTCGTGGAAGCTGTCGCAGCTGTCGCAAAACTTCGGAGGGAAAGGCTCGGGCGAGAAGAGGCGGAAGACTAACCTCCCATGGCGAAAGCACCACCAAAATCTGCGTTGGTCGTTAGCATCACGACATTTAGGTCATGGTGTTGAGGAGGGGCGAACCGTTCAGGATAACCCAAGGGCAGGGGTCGCGCGTGTGATCCATGGCGAATGTGTTTTAACGTTACGTCGTCGGTCGGGAAGGGTTCGTTCGAAGCTGTCGGATCGTCGGTCGAGGAGAGGCAAGCGGTTCGTTCGGTGGTCGTGGAGAATCTGGCGATGCAAAGAGCTTGACGCGGTGCCGAATGCGATGGAATGACGAACACGGACCAAGCTCGGAGTGACAATTTTTTGGGCGCGCGGCAAATCCGCGGTTCAATCTCTTTCCTTATCTTATCGCGGAAATGGACCCGCCTTTTCCAGGGGTCCACCTACTTTTGGGCCATCTCGTCATCGGACGAAAAAGGCAACCTCACTGGACTGCTTCAGTGACAACCTTTAGAAGCTGTGAGTGAGGCGCTCGAGGTTTTGGGTTTTCCCGACCGCTGGGTATCCTGGCAATGCGCCCGTCTGTCCGTTTTAACATTGTGCTCCGCATCTCCCGCTTCCAATGAGTCGTCTGTAAATCCCATAATGCCACTCCATTTTGAGACGAAGGTTATGGTCACAGCGGGCGTTGCACATGCAGACGGCTCCGCGGCCGTCTATAAACACTTTCGACGACCCTGTTGGAGTTACCTTGTTGATCTCCGCTTCTACATTCCATCCGTGCCCAGAACTCCAAATTTGACCTTCGTCGTCAACCTTACACTGCTTACCCACGATGGCCCGTATCACGGATTTACCACCCGAGATCATAGAATCCATCCTATGGAGTCTTGACAGCGTTCGCTCACTGGCTGCAGCTTTGCGCAGCTGTCACCGGTTATATGTATTCGTCCAGCAGAGCGAAAAGATGGCGCTTGCCATTTTCTGTCGCAAAATTGGACCAGCCGTTCTGCCTTACGTAGTGGCTTTGGATGAATCCTACGGCTGCCACGACGATCCCGGTTTATTCCTTAAATACATCAAAACCTATCTTAACGACACCAATGCGCGATTGGCCGAGTCCGACGAATCTCACAACAGATCCGAATCACATATCGATGATTCCGACGAACCTCCAAACGAATTTGAAGAACTTCCAGACGACTTCGAAGGGCCTCCAGACGACTTCGAAGAGCCTTCAGACGACTTCGAAGAGTCTCCAGACGCCTCCGATGAAGAAATCGAGGACTTCGACCCAGAGGAATCTGATGACACCGATACTTATCGTGAGCGCTTTTTCGCAGCCCGCTATCGCGCAACCCACACGCTTCTCAAGACACTTTACGATCGACCAACCGTCTTCGTCGATACGTTGGAATCAATCACAGTCTATGAACTCCTCAATATGGAGCGCAAATATAACGCAACCCATGCCTTCGTCACTGAATTTGCTGAATTTGCTTGGAATCGTTTACGTGAGAATGACGGGAGTCTACCTCGGACAATAACATTGTCATCTACTGAGCGCGACCGTCTATGTCGGGCGTTTTATCGCCTTGATATTTTCTATGTACTGTTCGGAAATGAAGAAATCCAGCAATGTCATAGACCTAAGTGGAACGCGTGGTTCTTTTCAAAGCATTCACCGTGGGAGAACGAGCAGATCGCCTGCGTGTACCATTTTCTTGAGATCAAATTTGCTCAAGGTATGTATTGCCCTTGCATCTTGCTACCAGAAACAAGTCTCACGGGTGGCACTTTTTTGTAGCTTCCTACGACGTGGTCGCACATGACGTGGAGTTTGGTGTTCGTGAGGTCGACTATCTTACGTCTTGGAAAGACAATGAGTCTAGGCAGCTTTGGGTAAGTGTTTGTCACAGGCTACAGTACTACGCTGTGCCCTAACCAAGGCAGCTCTCCCAAGGAGTTGAATTCATTTATAACTTAGCGACGCAAGAAACATACGACTCTAAGAAGAAGTGGCTCAATATGTACTTACGAGAGCACATTAACTTTCCCAGGACATTAAACGACGTGAAGGAAGATCAATTCTCCATTATTACACATCGAGGACGAAGGCTGATCGACGTCGAATGGGTTGGCCGAAGACGAATGCGAACTACCAAGGAAGGGCTGTTTTCTCATGTTCTTCGCGAGGACAAGGACTGTGACATAGGCCCACGTGAGTCTTGGTACGCTGCCCTCTTAACGAGACCAGATTCCGCAGGCCTATTGGTTGATGGCAATGAATGGCACCGAGAGTGTGCTTATTTATTTTGGGACTGGACTCGGGTCGAGAAGTATCAGTTGCTCAGTGTATGGGAAAGGCCTCCCGTGGTGTTCTGTCTAAACTATCGTCCTAAAGGACTGAAGGAGATGCGTGAGTCATTTGCCGAGCGCTCAAAGATTTGGAAAAAGGGAGGCAGGGGATACTGGAGCAAAGGCGATACTAGCCGTATCGTATGGTCAGAAAGCGAGGAGGCGATGGAACAAGCCTCGGGTTCATAGATGTGGAGCGAAGGTATATAAGAGATTCCACTTCTGACTGACTGAGAAAGAAACTGGCTCTCGATATTGTATGCGGGAGGCCGATGACCGCGAGAGACACGGTACTAAAAAGGTTTACGTACGCACGTCTGCCACAAACTCAGGTACATGACAAAGATGGGGTCTCTTCATTAAATCGGCCAACCACAGGCAGCTAGGGGCAATTCTCAACACACAAGACCTGAAAACCTGGCGGCTGAGCATTGAATCCGCCGTCATTGGGCAAACTGCATGCAGGAGGCCGACAACTGGCATTCCTAGCTCGACCACCCGATCCACACGTAGCATGCCACAATATTGATAGTGACAGTGATCTCTCGATACAATGCCTGCCACACCTCCATATCAAGCCCACTAACCCCTACTCCATCTCATATGATTCCTCCGAGAGCCCGACCTCCGGCCCAGAATCATTTCAAACCCCTAGGCATAACCTTTCAACTCTAGTACTTGAGATTCTCGTCGTTTCCTGATCACGGTCCTCGACATTATGAACCAAAAGATGCGTTCCTCTAATGAATTTTCTACAACATCCACGATCCTTACCCCTCCAACCGAGTGCAACACTACGGCCAGTCTCTGGAGCGACCGAGGTGCGGTTCCCTGGCCAGGAAACACTTATAGAATCATCGAGAAGCACACGAACCGAGCGATCACTCTCGTCAACGACCTGATTGTCATAAAAGATATTGAAGACACCGCAAAAATTACGGTAACCCAGTGGCTTTGCGTCGAGAAGAACGGCTACTTTGGATTCCAACATCCGCCATCGGGGAGGTATATGGGACATGACGGCAACAAGGATCTGCGTGCCAAGGCCACTGAACTCAACAAGTGGGAGCTCTTCACGCCCAGAGAGCACCCGGAGGGAGGCTATCAGCTCCTGTCGCCATATTGGTCCCAAGCTTTGATGGTGCTTTGCGTGGACGAGGATAGGAAGACGGTGGTGAGGAGGAATCACGGGACAACTCTATGGGAATTCATCAAAGTCTAGCTAATAACTTAGTCAAAAGGCCATTGGGAGGGTCACAGGCTGCTTATGTTATTTCTCTTGGCTGTTTAGGAATGCGCCTTACTTGCCTCAAGTGGATTCAAGCAAATGCTTCCTGAACACACAAGAGCATCATTTTCGACCGGCTCAACAGTCACCAAGTGACGAAGTCACTACAAATGACTTGATAGAACTCTTTTATACCTTTTCAGTCTATTTACATAATCATTTGCTGCTAGGGTTGTCTCGTTGTAGACTTTTCCGGCCACGATATGCCGCTGGTGTCACCTTTGCTCCAATACCCAGATCCCCCCTTTTGCCAAATCTGTGATCTCTCGTGGAAAGACTCGTTCATTTCATCATACTGTTTCTCGTCAGGTGACGGTCTCGCATCTGAAAGCTTCTCAAAAGCCTTGAGCAGGTGGTATGTCTCCACCCGATCACAGTCCCAAAGTACATATGCACAATCTCGAAGTAACTCATGCTCGTGGAGCATCAGGCCAGCATATAATGGTGCACCTTCATGAGCAGCGTACCATGAATTGAAGGGCCCCTGGTCAGGATCCTCATCGGTCACTCGGCTCACATTTTCGTAGAGTAGCTCTTCTTCGCGCCCTACGAAGGCGTTGGCGCCTTGGTATGCCCCAAGCACGTTGGTTAAAGCTCCAGGAAAATTTGCCACGCCGATGTCTGGGTGCTCCGTGAGCATATCTCTCTTGCCATCGTAGGATTCTTCATTAATCAGTTGATGGATGAATCCAATCCCCTGAGAGAGCTTCATGTTGAGTTGGTTGTTAGCAAAGTACTCCAATAGCCAAGCCGGTCGCGTGTAAGATGTATACTAACCCACATCTGCCTGTAAATGTTCTCTTCGCCTCCAGTAAGATAGTCAACCGAAAATTCGCCGAAGTTGACGTCGTGAGCAAGTACGTCAATCGATGCTGTGTTTGATTATTAGCCGTTATTGATACGCATTTTGAGAGCTCTACCCATCTCCCTGAGTCTCACCTTTCGCAAGTTTTGCTTCAAGGCAATCATGAATACAGCCAAGCTGCTCATTTTCCCATAATGGGTGTTTCGAAAAAAACCAACTGTTGACGCTCTCTTCAAATATGGTGTTTGGGTTTGACGATCTGCCGGTGAACAGCCCGTAGAATATTTGAATGCGATAGAAAGCCCTACAAAAGCGAAATTGTTCTGTAGTTGATAACGGGACGGTCGAAGGCAAGCTATCATCGACCTGTCGAAGACGGTTCCATGCATCATTCGCAAAGTCCGTCGTCAAAGCGAGTATCATGTCATGCGTACGGCTCATTCCAATCAATGTAGTCATCGGTAACGATGTTACCCGATTAGCTAGGCTCAATGGTTCTTGATACAGGGCGTCGAGCAAGCCCTGGATTGTGTCGCCATCGCGTGGCCGAGGCAGATTGTAGGCTTCCGAAGCAGCTACTGCGTATGGGAGGAGAGCTGGCGTAACTTTCTGACGTAGGATTGCCGCTGCTATGTTCGGGCTCTGCTTGTATGAGGAGTATATATGGCGACAGCTGAGCAGAACTGGTGTGAGCGACCGCAAGTCGTCCAGGTTCCGCAGTATGGAAGCGATCAATTCGCATGGAATCTCGGTAATGAGAGTCATTGTGAGAATGCAGAAGTCTATGGCTTGTTGGAAGAGAGTTACAAGAAGCAATGGAGTAGATAAGGGAGAAACAATTGCGTCGATGACCTGCGGCGAACCAGAAAGGACCCCGCATAATTCTGTCTCCACTTTTGCCGCTGCGCCCATCCCCTAGATGACTGTCACGGCGCTTACAGAAATAGCATGATCATACCTTAGTCTATGCTGTTGGTGATGCAGTCTTGCCAATACATGCCATTCTGATTGGTTAGAAATCGATCTATACCACGAGAAAGGGAATATAGAACCAACAAACCTTGAAGATTGCTGCGACCATCTTGGCCAACGTTGCCGCCGAAGAACAGCGTTTACGACCAACAACAAAGACTAAACTTTCCAACAGCTGACAACACCAAACAACCTCGTTCATGAAGAGACCAGCATGAAAAACCTCACCAACATAACCGCTCTCCCCTGGCAATGTTCCTTGGTTACATGTTTCTCGAAGCGCTCGATATTTTTGACACTGCTATGCTGCCCTCAACGTCTCAGTCGAAGCAGTCGCAGCGCTAAACGGCCGAAGCCAGCTTTGAGGCCCAAGGACAGGAATATAGTAATATAGGTTCTTGAAAACTCCGGTAGTATATAATGGTGCATCATATTGTGAAAGGCATCCTCTCAATGAACTCTCATTCAGTCACTGAACTATCACTTTGTATCCTTATCCGCGCACTCTTTTCATTTGTCCGTACTCGCGCTGCGACGTTGAGCATCCGTCTTTCGGAAGCTTCTATATCTCGTTTTCATCACACACAGTGCTGGTCACTTATTCAAATTATTATTCAGCCATGTTCAAAAGTCGCAAGGCCAATCCCAACAAGCACTTCAAGCCCGATCCCAAACAAGTAGCTGAGCTGCAGAAAAAGTACACTGGCCTTGAAGACGACCTCTCCTATCGCCGAGGCCATACCATCGGCAACAAATACGAAGCATACAAGAAGGCTGGAGGCAAGGCCGCAACATCAACAACGACTTATAAAGCGACAGCCAAACCATTGGAGAAAAAGACAACGCCTTACGACCCGATTGATCCAGCCTTTGGTCCCGTCATGAACAAGTTCTATACCAGGAACAGTCATCAGATTCTGGAACCTTTGGCAGGTGCTGCAGCTACAGACACAGCATTGTAAGCGATTTCGAGCTTTCTCCTGAAGAAATTCATCTAATACCTATGTGGTAGCCATGCAGATCGACGTGAGTCGTTCAACAATCGGTACCAAGACGTCTTGGTAGCCAAAAGTCAGTGGGAGGGCCATGTCAAACAAGCCGCGAATGCTCGCGCGAGCGCACAGAAATGGGTCCCAGTCCATGGTCTTCATCACATGTATTCAAATGCCCCATAGAGTTCTCAAACTCGTACCATGAGAACGAAGTATTCATGTGAATGGACATGTTGCAGTCAAGTGGCTTGTTCAACCCTTGTTTGACAGACATTGAACTCGTAGTTTTCGATTTGGGATTTGTGCCGTGGATAGTCGTGGTCCCCCAGAAATATTTGATAATGCGGATACTTTTGACATGATTTGCCAATGGCTGCGCGGCGTCTTGGCCATTCCAGCTACTCAAAGACAGAATTCCATTTGCGTCTGAAAAGAATATCTCTCGATTGTTGTGCCGAAGTGTTTGACATGAAAAGTCCTGAAGTAAGAAAGGGCTATGACAAAATTCATCTAGTTCGTAAGAGGATTCTCAATTCAGGCCAGGATGACTGTCATATCGGAATCCTTCGGGGTTGAGGGTCAAATCCCCGTCAGCACCGCCGTCATTACGGCCCCGATTGTGCGGGTCTTCCGGTGCCAACCGGGTGAGAGACCGATCGGATGTAACCGTGCCGACTTGGGGCCGGCATCCATGAACCACTTGTCTTCCGCGGCTTCACAAGCTGGTGGCGCCGATCGATGTCTCACATCCGGTCTTTCATCCTGGGCCGGAAAGCAGCGCGGGGTTAGGGGTAACCTCAACACAAGTTACCTCTCTGCTCACCTCATGCTTTAGTCATGGTCAAGCTGAACGGGATAGCCCACGACAGGCGCAAAACTCTAGCAGATTGAGGGAAACTCTCCCTCTTGAAACGGTTGAGTTCATCTCACATGCATTCCCCGCGAGCCAACGGCGATGAACACACAGCGTCAGCAGTCTGGTTATTCTCGAACAACCCACCCCGCGGAGAAGAAAAAGCTTAGCCGCGCAGGGCGCTCCTTGGCAAAAGCTTGCCCAATTAGCTCGTAATAAGCAACCCTGAACAGACTACCGAAGACCGTTTGACGTCCGTTAGAGACTCGTGGCCGGACTTTTCGTGCGGACGGTCGGCGCGCGAGGACTGCCGAACGGTATATAGCGACCGCTTCGCATTTTCGTATTCACAGTCATGGTTTGCGGGGTGGGTTTGGATAATCACTCATTTTCTGTGATAATTGTACGACATCGATTCTTACTTTTACGACTGCATGTAGGAGTGGTGCGACCTCGCTTGCTGAAGCCGGCTGAGGGCCTAAGAGGTCCGCATGCGTGTTGTTCCTGTGTCATTCATCGCGTTCTTCTCAAGACGTGTTCATGCCCCCCGTGTACTTTGGTCATCAAAGACGACACTTCCAAGACTCGTTTAGAACTATTCGCAATGGTAAACATCAGAGAAGCAGCTCGCGCCGCCATCACAGCCTACGGTCTCGCCACAGAAAAGGGAGGAAACAACTCCATTCCCCTGCAAGAGGTCGCTGCATCGTTGGCAGCCTTCTACCTCACGAACTTCACGAGCTTCACACTAGGAGAAGTCACTGTCTTGCCGGATGACCCCGTCCCCGGCGTCTTCAAGCAACTTCGACTGCTAAATCAAAGCGGCATCGGCACTGACATCAGACCTCGCGGTGGAAGAGTGGAGGTCGTCTCCGCAGAGAGCGCAATCTGCTTCGTCACATTCGAGATCTACCCCAAGACGCGAAAGATCGACAAGTGGTCATGGACGAACGTATACGGCTTCCGCTTGGAACCGGGGCGGAGCAAAGGGCTCGACGGGGGATGGGAGTTCACGAACGCCGACCAAGAGTACGAATCACTGCTGCAGCGGGTCCCAAACTTCTACACAGGCGGGCAGGTGGAATAGAATGGTAACTGGGTCTTTTTGTATTATCCGATTACAATGTCTATGAACAGGGACCGAAACCTATACTTGGCGAGAAATCGCGGAGATCTCATAATACAACCACCTTTTCCAAGCTAGCCATTTACAGCAAGGCAGCCGCACCAAGGGCAACACCAGCCATGAGGCCGAACATGTTGGACACACCGGCTGCAGCGCCGTTGGGGACGCTGGTGGGTGAGCCGGAGGCGCCAGCGCCGGTGCCAGTCGTCCTGCTGCCAGACCTGCCGGTCGTAGCAATGGTGCCGTTGCCGGGTGCTGCGGTGGTGGCCGCCATGGAGCTGGTGACGGTCAGGAGGGTGTCGGTCTGGACCTGGACGTCGTCCGACTTGCTGCCGCTCATGGAGCTGCTGTCGGCGGCCGCGGTGACGGAGGCGGAGCCGGAGGCAGAGGCAGTCGAGTCACCCTTGGGGGTCATGGTCGTGACGGTGGCCTGGGTAGACTGGGCGACAACGGCGGAGGTGGTCTTGAGGGGCAGGAAAGACGGGGAGTAGGTCTCGGTACCCTCGTAGGAAGGGCATCCCGGGACGGTCGTCTTGGGAGGGGCGCGGCCGCCGCCGCAGTCGAGGGCAGCGCAGATCTCGCCGGTGCCGGGAACGTAGTAGACGCGGGTTGCGTAGGGAGTGCCGCCGCCGGAAGGCGTGACGACCGAGTCGGAGGATGTGCAGCCGGTGAGATCGGTCTTGGCCAGAGCGGTGGAGGCCAGGATGGCCATGGTGGCGAGGTATCTGAAAGACATCTTGAAGGTTGGTTGACTTGGGTGTGTTGTATTAGTGGTATTAACGAAAGTGATTATGCTTGATTTGGTTGTAAAAGAGTGTAGTGATCCGGTGATGGAGTCTTCAGGTATTAAATGCCAGGCTGTTGAGGATGGATAGAGAGAAGGGGGAAGAAGTTCTGCTCGTCGTTCCAGAGATCCATTTATCAAGAATTTGAACCCAAGATCAACACCTGCCTTACGGCTTAGCTCCAGGCCCAGCGGCGCCCCTAGACGATACTAAGCGGGTCGCGCGACGGGATTCGCGCGCCACCTCATCTCGGAAATCGTCCTAGCGGTGATTTAGAGCATCCTTTCACGGGCACTTCAACGGTTTTCGTGACGATGTGGCTGTGATGATCTGTCTCAGAAGTTTGCCGACAGATCCCGTATTCATGTATTTTTGGCGCTGATTCATCCGTTTGATGAATAAAGCAATTCTCGTATGACTACCACAGCAAACGGGGCTAGTCTGTAGTCCCGTACTTTGTAAGGTATGCGTGAATAACACGGATTTCGTGGATGTCCAAAAGGGGACTGTGCCTCCCCCTGACGGGATTCCACCGAGAGACTGGCCCAGAACGGGCGAATGAGGCGGGGGACATGTACCCGTACTGGGATCTCGATCCTTGCATGATGGTATTTGCTAGCTTGAGCACTTTGGAATTGCGCTGGTTTTTGTTTGTGTCGGCGAGGCCAATGGATCGAAAATCACATTGAAAAAGCAAGGAGGAAACCAGGCATTCGGGCTGTGCTGCCTGGTTTTGCCCCTGAATGAAGCGCTCGCTCTTCTCGGTCCCGAGATTCGACAACGCGATCTGCCGTGTAGCCCAATCAGCTCGAATCTCATGTTTTTGTCAAAGCCAAAGACAACAGGACACGGGTGATGAGGATGAAATATTCCGCGTTCAGGAGCATGGAAACTAAATGAAAGCTTCACGTCCTGTGTGTATCGTTGCTCATGGCGCCATGATCAACTTCAACGCGCCACCTCTCAGTAAGGGGCTGGAACAGCATGAGGGTCAAAGATGCCTGTAGGGACCTTCAGGAAGCCGGAGAAGTAGAGCCATTGAGCCTCACTTGATTCGAGATGGTCGCGAAGTCATGTGAGATGGAGGAAGACGTCGCGACAGAGGTGGGCTATCTCGGCCGGATCAGCCGACCGAACATCGGCGGTGAGTTCGGAGGTTCACGATGAAGGTTTCCCCAGATGGTCCGTGATAAGCACCACGAGGAGAATTACAGGGGGCCCGCTGCTGCCAAAAATGCTTCGCTTCAGCGCACCTTCCCTCTACAGTCGCTATCGGCCCCACCTATTTCCTCTCCCGCCCCTGTCCCAGACACCGGTATCCCTCCCGGCACCGATAAGCCACCCCGCGACGCCCACAGTTTCTTGTCCCGCCTCCGTGTCTTGTCTTTAACCTCTCCTCCCCCGCATCTGTCATCATCATTGCCGGATCCAACGTCTTGGTACTCAACCTCATCTCTTGGCTTCCGATCTGTCACGCAATCTCCATCAACCATGGCGACTCATACTTTGCCCGTGCGCCTGAACCCGTCCAGCCATTGTGACGGCGACTGGGTTGACCTCAATGATGGACAACATGCCCCGACTGTGGCCGCCACGGCCGAGTCAGAGTCAATGACGGAGCGTATCCAGCGGGTCAGCTTTGATGAGAAGAACCTATTCAAATTCTACAACATCAAGTTCTCACCAACCCGGTACCATCGATTGAAGAAGTACTACTCTGAGGAACTCGACGATTTGTTTAAGGCGCCCTTTGATACTTATAATCAAGAGGATAAGGTGGACTTTTTGCTCCTTCGAAACTATCTCAGGCGCAACCTACGTGTACTGGAATTAGACCGCCAGCGAGATGAGCAGGTTCGCCCGGTCTTGCCCTTCACCCAGACCATCATCGACATGGTCGAGGACCGTCAGCGTCTGGTCCCGATCGACAGTAAGCAGACCGCCATGATCCTCAATAATACCACCAAAAAAGTCCAGGAAACTACCAAGGCTATCTTATCAAACGACATCAAGGCAAATGAGTCAACCTTTGCCAGGGCCATGAGCACAGTTGACCAGCTTCGCGGCCACGTCGACGAGCTTTATGGCTTTTACTCTCCATACGACCCACTCTTCCCCTGGTGGAATGAAGCACCAAAGAAGAGCTTTGATGAAGCCCTCACGGGAATAAAGGCCGCATTGGAGGCCAAGTTGAACGAGAAAACTGGGCCCGGGTCTATCCGTGCTGCAGTCGAACCGATTGGGCGCGATGGCCTGCTCAACGAGCTCGAAGCGGAAATGATCCCCTACACGCCCGAGGAGCTCCTCAAACTGGCCAAAGAACAGTACGATTGGTGCGAGAGGGAAATGAAGAAGGCTTCAAAGAGCATCAAACGCGACCAAGTGGGCTCCATTGGGCCGGATGCCACCGTATCGGCGTAGGTACCACCGATACGATTTCCAGAATAGGAACTGACCTCTTTCACAGTGATCAAGCTGACGACGCCTCAACGGGGTTTGGCGACAACTGGAAGGCTGCGCTCGAGTATGTCAAAAACAGTTATGTTGAACCTGGTCAACAACCAGAGCTTGTTCGACAGCTGGCTCGCGAGGGCGAGGATTTCGTTATCAAACACGACCTCGTCACCGTCCCCAGCGTTGCTGCTGAGACATGGCGCATGTTCATGATCTCAGCGGAGCGCCAGAAAGAGTCTCCATTCTTTCTTGGCGGACCTTCGATTCTCGTCTCTTACCCCACCGCGGAGATGGACCACGACTTGAAGATGATGGTGATGCGCGGGAACAACCCCCACTTCTCTCGAGCGACGGCGTTCCACGAGCTCATCCCGGGGCACCGACTTCAGCTGTTTATGGCGAAGCGCCACCATCCATACCGAAAGCTCTTTGAGACGCCGTTCTTTGTCGAGGGCTGGGCCATGTATTGGGAGTTCGTCTTCTGGAACAGAGGCGACTTCTTCGTCTCCCCCGAGGACAAGATCGGTACCCTCTTCTGGCGGATGCATCGATGCGCGCGAATCATCTTCTCACTGAAATATCACTTAGGCGAGATGACGCCCCAAGAGTGTGTCGATTTGCTCGTCGACTGGGTCGGACACGAGCGCTCCAACGCCGAAGGCGAGGTCACGAGATCATTTGGAGGCGAATACTCGCCGCTTTACCAGGCAGGATACATGTTGGGAGCGTTCCAGATGTACGGTCTAAGGGAGGAGGCATTGATGAAGGGATTGATGGGCGAGAAGGAGCTCCACGACAAGATTTTGCGAGCAAACACGATGCCGATCGAGCTGCTGCGAGCGCTTGTGCTGAACAAGCCGCTGACCCCAGATTATACGGCTAAATGGAGGTTCTACGACTCAGTGTAAGACTGACTTGAACATATAAACCATGTGGCACCCGCCTTAATCTTGTACGTACGATATATCTCTTCCAAAACATCTTAAGCACCAATTTCTGGACGTTTTGATCACCTCTCTCCGCTTCCCCGGACTGTCACCCCACAGACCCGGAAACCCATGCCGCTGGACATGCGGGGAGCGTTGCGGGGCGCCTCGGCCTTTCGGGCCATCTCGAGCGGGAGACGGGCAATCTGACATGGAACCATAACTACACCAGCCTCCGCCCTACATCACGCGGGCCCAACTACCAGAAACCCGTAATCTGTGGTTGAGTCGTCCAATGTCTGGTCATGGATAACGGCGCAGAGCTCGGCCACCAAGGCGAAGCCACCGACGCGGCCCATGACGACTCCGGCGGCGCCTCGGAGGCCGCGGCGGCCCTGGCTTGCAACTGCTGCCGGCGCCGTAAGCTGCGATGCTCCCGGGAGGTCCCAAATTGTCAGCAGTGCCGCAAAACTGGTGGGTCTCATAGGACGTTGGGCTTCCTATTTGGGGAACTGACTTGGTAGTAGGAAGTGAATGCGTGTATGAGTCTAAGAGATCTAAGCCCGGGATGAAGGCTGGTGCTATTGAGAATCTCCATCGCAGACTAGGTAAGTCATGGATTCTCGGCTTTGGTTGCAAGACGCAATGGTTAATGAGGTGTTTCAGATGCCTTGGAGAGAACCGTTCACCAGCAGAGGGCGAATCCCACGGACCGAGACCGAAGACAGTCTGGGTCGGATAACTCTCCCAACCGAGACACCCCCGGTAGTACTACCGAGCTTGAGAAGAACGCTTACAGCATCATGTCATTCTTTGCTAAAGAGCTGCAGAAGTTCAACGCCAAAGCCTCTGGTCCAATTAGCGGAGCACATCTCCAAGGGGCGGACGATCAACCGCCACGGACAAAGCGCCGTCGTCTCGAAAATCATGATGAAGCATATCCCTCACATGGTAGCAATGTGCTAGCTCTCCCGGAAGAAGAGGTCTTGCAGGTCGTCTTTCAAGCCTACTTCTCACACGTTCATCCATGGATCCCCATCTTACATGAAGCTACATTCCGTCGACGACTTGCTGAGCCTCATGATTTCGAAGCATTGAGGGTGGTGTTACACGCGATGGTCTTAGCCGGTTCCCGGTATATTGCTGATGAAGACACCGCTACGACCGCCTTTGGAAGTCCACAACAGCGAGCGATGGCAAGAGACTGGGTCGTGTCCCAGGCTATGAAACATCTCACTGTCGAAAGTCTACAGGCTCTAATCATCGTCGCCTTCAATGATGTAAGGTTTCTCTGCTCACTGCTGTTCACAGTAACTGACTAGCCCTTGTAGATCGGAAGTGGCGAGGCGGCCCAAGCCTGGTCTCTCGTAGGCTCACTCACACGGACTGTCGAGTACCTTCAACTCACAATCGAGCATGACGACGCGGAGAGACTTTCCCTATCTCAACCTTTCGTCTCGTTGCCGACACCAGATAACTGGACCGAAGCCGAAGAGCGGAGGCGGGTCTTTTGGAACGTATTCAAACTCGACCGACTCATCTCCGTCACCATGGGTTGGAACACCAGCCTCACCTCCGACGACGTCCACTGCCGCCTCCCATGCGATGGCGTCCTCTGGAGAAAAGAAGACCGAGTCGTCACGCCGTACTTCGGCATATGGGACAAAGCTGCCGGGCGCATCGGAAACCCAATCGCCTTCATCCCCTCGCACTACGCCCAAACATCCCAAATCACCACCGAAGAAGAAACCCAAACGCCCTCCGAGGCCGGCACCTCTCCCGGGGCCCAGATCCCCAGCGTCGACATGTCCACCGTCGGCGCCTTCGCCTACTGCATCGAAGCAACCGAGTCTCTCAGCAGAGTCACGAGCTACTTCCTCCAGCAGAAGGTCAACATGCGAGACCAACGGGACATCAGCAGCTGGCTCACCCGCTTCAAGGAGCTCGACCTGCGCCTGGTGCACTGGAAGATGCTGCTCCCGCAGAAGTGGAAGGCGAACATGGCCCGCCAGTCGACGCGCATGGACCCGAACCTAACGCTGGCGCACGTCACGCACAACACGTCCATGATCCTGCTCCACCAACTCATCGCGTTCCCGCCAAGAGAGTGGGCTTTCCGGGCTCGGTTGCCGAGTATTTTGAGCATCGACACGTGCCAAGCTGCAGCTGTCGAGATCGCCATCATTGCGGAGAATTACCTGAAGCATGCCCCGCCGACGATGCCGGTGTCTAGTCAGTTCGCTTTCTGCATCTACGTGGCTGCCAGAGTGTTGCTTCTTCGATGGAAGTATGACCTTGGCGGGGAGCTGGTGCCCGAGTTCTGGTCTCTGGTTCAGATTCTCGACGAGATGGCCGGCCGGTGGGCTGGTCCTCATAGTCTCGAGCCGGCAAGGGACAACTTGGCCGGCAAGTATTCTCGGAAACTCACCGAAATGCATTCCCGATGTCGCGAGGATGCGTCGTACAACATCAATGTGTTAGGGTACACCACCGAGATTGACCACACCAGCTCCAAGGATCCGCCAGTATTCCCGCAACCAGCTCGGAATGGTGCCGCAACCCAAACCGCATCCAATCAAAGATCGAACAACGCAAGAGTTGATCCTAACTTGTTACCGGCGACAGAGCCACGACAGGGCATGGCCCCCAATACCGACAGCATAGTGGTCGCTCAGCAATTCGCCCCTCCAGTCGTAAATCCCAACCCAAACTCGGGCGGAATCGTCGTTCACCCAGCGATGGAAATGAACGGCGTGGAGACAATGACCCAGTCCAACGTCTTTCACAGAAGCAGCGTAGGAAGCGGTGAACTCAGCAACATATCCCAAATGCTCCTCGACCAGCAATTCGTCGACATGGACCGGATCATCAGCTTCGATGACGGCATCTTTGGCACCGAATACGAAGGCGGCGGGTGGTAAACTTGTAATTATCTCTATTTCTGCATACTTGTACATCAACAGCAATGTCTATATCATGCTCATGTTCAAAAGCCTGTTTCCGAACTCCACGAGGTAGTAGTCCCCGTACACAAGACCGTGGTTGGCGTACCTGCGCCTCGCGTTCTCGTTGTTGTTTGCGGTGCCGTGTTTGAGGATACCATCAAAGTACTTTCCGGCTGTCGAGTCCTCTATTGTGATGCCTCTATGGATGTCGACTCTGGTGAAATGAGCCTTCTCGGTGGAGAGTGAGTGGTCGATGGTATCCGTGACTATTTCAATGGCCGCGTCGAAGAATCTGCGGCTTAGAGAGTGCTGTTGAACGCTCCTCAAGGCCTGAGAGAGGAGAAGCATGCCATTTGCGGCGATTACCCCGGCCGAAGAGTCTCGAAGGGGTTTCGATGGATCTTGAATAGGGGCGTCGAAATCCCAGAGGGGGACCCTGCGACCCTTGGTTCGCCTCTCTGTACCATCAACTAGGACATCGTCGTGGGTGAACGACGGAACATCCACGCAAGCTGGTGCGGTGTCGAGTCTGTACAAGAAGTACTCCGCCACTCCACATGCCGCCTCTAGGAATACCCTGTCCTTAGTCCATAGATATGTTTGAGCATACCCTAGGATTGCCCATGCCTGCCCACGACTCCAGGTCGAATCGTTGGAGTACCCTTGTGCTGTCCATCGCCATTTCAGATCTCCGGTAGCTGGATCGATGTTGGCTACATGGCATGTTGAGTAAAGCTGGCCTTTATACCCGTCCTTGGCCAACGTCCTGGCAGATTCTGGCCGGAAGTGGGTGCGGAGAAGCGTGCGGGCGTGCGTGGTTGCAATATCTGCCAGAGACGTGTCTCCTGTATGCGCAGATGCGTAGTAGAGAAGATCCAGGTTGCAGAGACTATCAATGATGGCGAGGAGATTGGTGTTCATGTCGGTGACCGTGATATCCTTCTTGAGGAGACAGTCCCAACTGCGAATCGCGCCCGCGGAGGGGATGTATCGTGTTGCCAAACTCCGAGCAGCCCGAACAATTGACTCGAGACTCCTCTGATTACCGGTAAGCTCCCAGTCTCGCTGGAGAGCCGGCATGATGATGAACCCAATGTCGTGGGTATCCGTCCTGCTAGCCATGCCGTGCAGGGGATCAGCCCAGATGTTGCATAAGCTCTGCAGATGCGCGCGCAGGCTTGCAACGTCAAGCTGCGACCCTGCGTTCTGAAGACGCATCGTCTGTGGGTACTTGATGGTACGCTCCAATAGGGCGTACAGCGTCCCCGGGAAGAAGCCGCATGTCCAGAAGTCCGGGTCACGGAACTCGTACTGGCCGGCGTGGGGACCCTCTTGTGGAACGATCTCGGGGAAGGCTATCGGAGTCTTGCGCACTTCGTTCGAGGTGTATATGAGCTTGTCTTCGAGGGATTTAGTGGCGGTGCGGCAGATCTTGGCTGTGATGTTTTCTTCGAAGAGCTCATGAAGGCGGGCCGCGAGGGTGGAGTGTGGTTGTGAGGAGCCTAGCTCCTCAGGCTGGGCAGCTTCGGACCATGAAGTCTCGCTGGTTTGGTCCATAGAGAGATCCTCTTGCGTGGGAGATGTTGGTGGTTCAGAAGATAGGCTTTCGTTTCGATGCGCGTCCAAGTCTCCTGGAATTGTTTGTGGAATCTCATGGACGCATCCACCCCTGGCTTCAGTAGGTTCGAACATGATGTCAAGAGCAATTATGTTGCAAAAAATGGTGAAGATTCGTCTCGCAGGTCATGTGTACGTGAAGTTGAGGTGTTCGATCATAGAGCCATCGTCGTACTTTAGTACTCAGCCCTTCAACATTGCGCCATTGGTAATCATCGCAGCTTGAGACGAATACGATGTACGGCCCGTCGGAAGCGAAGGTTCGCAATTCCTCTCGTCGGATCACGGCCGATCTCTCGGTTCAATCAGTTCGCGATGTATGTTTTGTCGATCGTCTGACTTACATGCAGAAGTCGGGGTAAACATGCCCCACACCCCCGAGGACATTCCTCCGAAGGATGGTCTTGGAGGCCCTGGTGGTGGCTCGCGACTTGCTTCCCCGGTTCTCCACACCCCGCATCTAGGCCTATCTCTCTTTGAAGAGGGATTTGCGGGGGAATTAGGGGGACAGACAACATCTGCATGCAGCGCGAGATGACTTGTCTGTTGGTTCACTAGCCTGAACAAGCCCGCGGACTACTCCATTGCGACCCTGTCGATGCAAGGCTGGTGTGATGGCTGGGGATGCTTCAATTGATATAAAGGACGGCGTTGCATCGTCACAATGTCACTCAACATCCATTCAACAAGACTCACAAGACTCCTCCCAACCCTCACCTCCCTGAGTCTTGAACCTGAAGATAACTTGACCGAATCACAACAACGGCCATCTGACAGATCCCAACATGGGGGATAGGGTCAGCCTAGACAGAACCGCGGGGACTGCCGATCCGGTCCCCATCACGAAACCGCTAGACGACAATGAGCCCGTTGTGAGCTCTTCCACGGCCAAGCCGCAAACACGATCTCTCTGGGTGGCCTGGTTGTACATCTTCGACTGGTATCCCAGCCACTACTCCAAAGAAGAGAAGCGGTTGCTCCGCAAGGTAGGGTATTGAAACCTCTGGCAGCTCCGACATCTCTAACGGTTTGACAGTTAGACAGTGTACTGCTCAGTCTCTGTTGCTTGATGTGTAAGTATCCATGCGCTCATAACATTTATATAGTCGGACTGACGCAGCGAAGTCTTCTTGAAGTGGCTCGACTCCGCCAACATCAATCATGCATATGTTTCCGGCATGAAGGAAGAACTTGGCTTGAAGGGAAACCAGTAGGCTAAAAGGCCAATCTCTTGTGAAGGAAACTGACATGCGCTCCAGATATTCCCTCTTCGGCACCTTCTATAACATCGGCTATCTAGTTTTCGAGATCCCCTCAATGATGATCATCTCCCGCCCGCACATCACACGCTACTATCTCCCAACCATGGAGTGCCTGTGGTCAATTGTCACTTTCGTCCAGTGTCGCCTGCGCAACGAATACGACATTTACGGCATCCGCTTCCTCCTCGGCGTTCTCGAGACACCCGCCGCCACCGGCGCAATATACCTTCTCACCTCCTGGTATCGAGGCGACGAGCTTTTCAAGCGCGCCGGGGTCTGGTACGTGAGCTCAAATGTTGGTGCCATGTTCGGAGGATACCTTCAGGCCGCCGCGTACAACAACCTGAGTGGCGTTCACGGCATGTCTGGCTGGCGATGGTTGTTCATCATCGACGGTGTCATCAGTCTGCCAATCTCCATCGCGGGATACTTCCTCTTCCCCGGCCTGCCTACGAGCCCCAAGGTCTGGTGGCTTACCGAGGCCGAGCAGAAGCTTGCGCAAGCGCGGATGAGAGACGATGGTGTGAAGGAGAGCAAGAAAATTGGGAAGAGGATGCTCAAGCGGGTTTTCACCCACTGGCACTTTTATGTTGCTGTCCTCACCTACATCTTGTGAGTCTCCAATGCCTGGCATTGTTAAAGCTGACTTTGCTAACATGCCATAGCTTCCAATGCACCTCCTATGTCTCCGGTCAGATGGCTCTTTGGCTGAAGCACGAAGCGGATTTAAACGGGACCTGGACTGTCGCTCAGATCAACACAATTCCCACTGGTGTACAGGCCATTGCAATCGTTGCGGGAGTCCTTGCAACTTCGCTGTGCATGATCTACCCAATTTGGTGCGTCATGTGCGTCGTGGCTGCAGTCCTTTTCTTTGCAAACCTTTGCTTGTTGATCTGGGACATTCCTCTTGGATTGCACTGTGAGTCTCAACCTCTCATTCATCAGATAATTAAGTTGCGTACTGACTTAAGCCTCTCCTTCGAAGTTGCCGTGTACTATATGCTTGGACTCACGAGCTGTGTTACACCGATTCTGTTCCCATGGGTAAACATGGTTATGAAGGACGATAATGAAGCCAGAGCATTTACCACTGGTGCTATGGTGAGTATTTCTTGAAGAATACCACAATGACCAACAATACTGACGACTGGGCCTAGATGACCTGTGGCTGGATCTTCTTCAGCTTCTACCCCATTACCGTATTCCCTGTCGTCGAAGGTAGGTCTTTAATGAGCACGGCACCGGTAAACTCATGAAAACCTTGTTGCTAATAGTCCTCGCAGCTCCAAAATGGCGCAAGGGCTTCATCGTCAACACGACGTTCGTGGCAACGTGGTGGGCGCTGTTCATGCTCGGCCAATACCTCTGGCGCCGGGATATCAAGTTGGGCAAGTACAAGACGACGACCGAGACGAGCAGTGTTCAAGATGTCAAGGGGGATGATATGATGCATGTTGAGGTGTCCAGCGAGAAGGAAACGAAGGTCTAGCGGGATGAGGCTGTTGTCTCCGCGTGCTAATTGGCGTCACAAAGATGGACTGTCAGTAGGGATTTGATACTTAGCAACACATAAGCGTCACTGGAAATGGAATTCTGACTCAATTACTATTATTTTGAAGTTTGAATCTTCTTGTACTCTACGCAACATATGTACTAGGTATGTACCAGGTTCTTAGTTTGTAACTCAATGACCAGTACTTAGTCCGAACTTAGTATTAGGTAGGTTGAGTTTTGCCATCCGGGTGAGTAGTTGTATTAGGATAAGAACAATGGGAATATCGAGGACGACGATAATAATAACCACAATGAAGTTCATACTAATAGTACTAGCAATAGTATCAGATGAATAACGGAGGAAACTATAACTTAAATAAGTAGGAGTCAGCCTAAGATAGCAAACTCTTGAGTATCAGTATTGTCTATCAAAGCAGTGGGTAACCACGGTGCATAAATGAAGTTCAAATTCGCTCTAGTTGACAAGTCAAGTTTGACATGGAGGCCTCCTCACTAGTCGTTCAGCTGCACATGATCTTCATCGTTCATACTGCAAAGGACCTCTTTCGACCACACATGGTAGAAATGCGAGCTGCTGGCCTGTTGCATGTTCGTACCATCTACTTGATTCCTTCTTGCCGTAGTCAGCGTGAATAAATAAGAGTTGGCCTTCATTTGGGTTTCGATTTTGCTCAAGATTATGATGGCTATTGCAACGGTAAAGATTATATCGCCAGCACGGGCTCATAAACCTGCCCAGCGCAGTATCCATCCACCAGTACCTGCGTGGTCGGTCAAACACTCATGCACCGAAATTCGAAAAGTGAACAATGGCAATAATCTTTCTGAGACTACCTATGGAAGATTCCCACACTATAATATTAAGAAGAAGTAGGGCGGGGGTTGGTAGCATAGTCTGGGTGGGCCATGGCGGAACTCAGACCTTCCGATCAGTACTTCGTTGGTCTGCCGCTTGCTGTACGCGCATCAACCAATACGATACTCGAAATCTGTGTCAATTTGTGTCTTGGCAACCTTTGGGGAACCCTCGCTAAGTGCAAGGTCGCGATCAGGTGACCATGAAGGGCAACCTTTTGGGATGTCACCAGCTCATAAATGATAACTTCACGAGAACCTTGATAACACCAGGCCAGCCGTATAGAATTATCGTAAAGGTGGAAGCCGCATAGGAGTCATCTCCGATAGAATCTTTTCATAATAAAAGATGTAGAAAATCCGCTCGAGACTGCCCAAATCTAGTTGCACACATAACTACTTCAACCATCCTTCCTTTTCTTGCACAAGTCAGCTCATACGGCAAACACAATGAAATTACGATCCGAAACTAGGAGCTGGAGGCGGGAAGCCTCTCGGTCAAATCCTATGTCTCCAAAGCTTCCACCGGATATCCTACTCATGATCATGGAAGAGCTGGAGAAGCAAGTTTCGCCTACTAGAAAGCGTTTAGTAGGCAATTGGGCTGCCGTATCAAAACATTGGCACAAATTCTTCGAACCCATCCTCTGGCATACTTTGAGTATACGGCCATTTGTTTCCAGGTCAAATTTTGATGGGTTCAGTGAGAACGTTAGCTGTCACCGAAGAAAACTGGTGCACAAGATCTTGCTTCATGTGGACTTGAACATATACCCCCATGGTGACCGCAGTGTGGCGGAAAGCGGATATACCAAGTTCGAAAACAATTCAAAATTTTCCGCAGCTCTCCATGCGCTCTTTCATCATCTTTCTACATGGGTCGTCGAGCCTCCAAGGCCTTCAATCACGCTTGAACTGAGTGCCAGCTCACCTCGCGATGAACTATACCACTCACCTCCGAAATATCACGGGCGTCTTCGAAATCTGCAACCGCATGGATACTCGCCTTATGGCGCCAAAATACGCCTCCTTGGTAACCTCCTTAACACCGATTGGTTATCTTTCTGCGATGATCCATATTTCGAACTGCCCAAAGTCAATGTCATCGCCGAGCTTTTCGTCACCCAGAGGCTCTATCGAAGCCTCTCCGAAAAGGCTTTATCAGATATTCTGAAGGGGCTGCCGCGTCTCAGCCATATCAACTATGAGCCGTGGCTTGCCATTCCTTTAAGGTTCCAGAGCGAGCGAGAGGAGGCAAATACAAGCCTATTCCGGAATCTTGGTGCCAAAGTACGCAGGGTGACCTTATGGGAAGCTCAATCCTGGGAGCTACATGGAGTCATATGTTATTCCAAGATGATGTGGCTGTGGCCCCCAACAAACGACAAGCTCGCCAAGCAGGCAGCGCGAGCCAGCTTCACACTGCGGCATTTGGCAATTTCTCACGCAATAGACGCCAGAGACTTTTTCACAGGATTTGTGGAAAAGGCTTCGCAGACTCAGTCGAAACCTCTTCTTCAACATGTGGCTCTGACTTATCGCATACAGTACGGAAATGTGGATTTAACGAAGATATATGATATGCTTAAAATCGCGGCTCACGCAGCTTCTTACATGGGTATGCTGCAAATTTTGGAGATTTGGAGCCCCGGTAGAGGCCAAGGCTTCTTTTTCAGATGCGAAATTGCGAAGTACGCAATTATGATTACAGTCGCGGCCACGTTTCGAATCTCTGAGATTGAGGAAGTCTTGGAAGCATGGCAACTTGCCTTGCGCTGGTATACACGTCGCAAGATTCAATATGTTCGTAAGACTATTGATCCACGCGTTTTGACTGAGCCAGAAAGTATCTGCAAGTATTTGAAATTGTATAAATCGCTCCGGGAGTGGTGATAGAAAAGCAGTCTCAATAAACGTCACAGACAACGGGCTAGCAACACGACATAGATTGAAGGACTGATAGGAATGATTAACCCTGGAGTGTTGGTCTTATATACAATCAAAATCAATAAAACTCTTTCTTGGACTCACAGAAGTGCAATTTGTGTCTCTTAAGTACTCGTGCAAAAATTCAGTGTCGCAAGCCTCAACATGAAGGAAGACGCATGAGACAACATTGAGGATGGCAGCACTTGGGGCGGCAACAGGAGTACCGGAAAGCTTGATGTAAGTAAAAGCTGCTCCAATAATCGTAGGCACTGGCACGGAAAATCAGACCTTCGCCGTTGTTCCAGGACTGGTGTAGCTTAATTGGAGTCCTCCGATTCACCACGCCTTTCTATAGTCTTCTGACAGTGCTAAACAAAGAGGCAAATTGTCAGGCATTTCGAAAGGCTTTACACATCTCAGCTATCCATCCATGGCTATTAACTACAAACTGTAGCTCATTTATTACCAAGTAATCCACCCTTAACTAAGATAGAGAGAACAAAGTAAGCGTATTCAACAATCAGGGCATAGCGTACGCCAAGATGATGCCCAGCCATAGAATCAGCACCTCGATCGCAGCGCTTCAATTTGCACGTCTGCGGCCGCAACTCTGGTCAAGGAAACCTTGACCACGCTCGCACACAACTGTGCAAGGTTCAGGATAAGGAAGCCTAGCCGTCTCTTAAAGGCGACACTCCTGATTCAAGGTTGGAATGGAATGACCCATAACACACCTGATCCTTCGGTTGATCTTTTTATGGTTCATTGGTTCCATCCTCCTCGGTCTTGACCTCTCTAGTTACAAGCTATAACCGGATAGCCAAATAACCGTTGGCTTACGGCTATTGTTGATCTTGGAGTTCTTCAGGCCAGGTTGTCGGCATCTTTCATTTGGGTCATTATTTCTTGGGGTTTATTTCCAATATTGGCATCTGCGACAAGTGAACGGCACGGCCGGCACGACACGACCGAGTCACGCTGATGAACTCAGACGCCTCGACGCCCCACTTCATTGTGAACAGTTCTACGCGTAGTCCATCATCTTGGCAACTCATATGGTCTAATTGGTTTGCTCGAACATGGTCACTCGTCAAAATGAATCCGCGCACAAGGACATGTAAATCGGCCGAGTCGATCTTGATTTCCCCGGCTGGGCCTTCGTTTCATCTACAAGTCAGGCGCTAACATCGCCCTGTTCCAGCATTGGGTTTATGCTGTTGTGATTGTCGTAGGGCTAAGCGAAAAACTGCATGCTTTGCCTTTCGAGTGTCATCTGAACTTTAATTCTAGCCGATATTAGGCGTCGCAACATCTAAGTGCAAGAAATTGATTGCTCCCGCCGGCAAACTCAGTCTATTGATAGATTGCCCCCATCGGCAACCCACTCTCCTGATTCATGCGGTAGACTTGATGATGAGGCTGTGCTAAGTTTGTTTCGTTACAAAATCAACAAAATCCTCTTCTTGCACTTCATCCAATGTGCCAAATCTCGTCACATCTAAGATCAGATTTACATTGAACGATAATCAGCCACAAATCAGCTTAAGATGCGTTTCTTCCTCGTCATCGCCCTCTCTGCCATTTCCATTGGCCAAGCATCAGCACAGGCCCCTGCCCAGGAGACGATTTCCACCTCATGTAAGACCGTGCCTGAATGCGGCCAAAATAACATTGGCGCTGCTTGCACCATGACCTGCCAAGACAACGTATGTGCCATCGGTGCTCATAGATACCTAACGAGACGTTCATATGCTGACTATGATCTCAAATATAGCCTGGAGGCGAGCGTAAAGTTACGGGCACATGCAAGGCTGGCACATTTGGCATCAACTGCTTGTCCTAAAGGTTTTTGTGTGCGAAGTTTCGGAAACTTCCGTAGGCCAGACGGCTTGGAATGAATGGACAGCGGCTTTTAGAGTCACACCGACCAATATTTAGTTCACACGCGTGGCCGTTGATTACTTGGCAATATAAAAGAAATATTTGCCTCCCCTACTATACCTATAAGCACGTATGCTTTTCATTTGATGCGGTTCTCATCAACAAGAGAACTTTCCTAACTTTCAGTTGCTTCTGAATTGCTGCACACATTACTTCGCGAACTATTGCCCTACATGGCCCAAATGGAATCTAAGGACCCTCCCCGCTACCCGGCTGGTGTGCCCGGCAAGTTCAGCTCCGATGGGATCCTTCAACATTGGGCGGGAAACACAATCATTTGTCACATCCCGCCATCAAGTCCTGTATATTACTCGATAGAGTCCGTCATCGAAGAATTGTCGTCATGCAAATCCTCGTCCATCATTGCGCCCCTTCCGGCTACCAGCTTGCATATGACAATATTCGAGGGCGTCAGTGATCAGGTCCGTAGACCGTGTTATTGGCCTGCCGACCTCGCCCTTGATGCCACTCAGGAAACATGCAATGAGCACTTGGAGAAGAAGCTTCGAAAGTTCAGCCTAGGGCCCGAGGCTGCAGCGCCATACAGAATGGTGTTGAAAGGAATCGATATACTTGATGTTGGGGTTGCGGTGCGACTCGATGGCGTTACACCAGCAGAGGTCAAACGCTTGAGGGCTCTGAGGGATCGACTTGCCGACGAGCTTCAGATTCGGCATCCAATACACAACGAATATGGTTTCCACATAAGCATGGTGTACTTCCTCCGATATCCAAACGACGAGCAGAAACGAGATATTGAATCCATTCTCAAGCGCCACTTCGAAAAGATGGTAAAAGATATTGAGCTTGGACCGCCGGAATTCTGTCTGTTTTTCAACATGCATGAGTTCAATCCGGTCTTCTATCTTGGATAAAGTAGATCTGGTATACTTCAATGCCTTTGAGGGCGATGACTGGAATCTTTCCTATGTATTGAGGGTTTGACACCTAGACAATGACGATGAGTGCATATTCCCTCTTTTGTTACCTGAACGATAACATTGGGCTTAACTGGTGATAGCTTATGGATACAAGCAAGACGTGATGCCTGCAGTTACACGAATGCGTAAATTGTCTCCGGCGTTTTTCCGACATTGATTTGCAGCCTAGCCGCTGTCTAGAGTGATCTAGCTGGCGATGATATATACACTCAACTCCAGCTCCGCCCTTAACGCTTCTTGCCTGATTATCTCCTTGGTCCTCCCGGAAACAGGTGTGAACTCAACCTTGAACGACAGAGGTCGGGGTGCTGGGCTATGATTGAAGGCGAAGATGTCCGATCTTTTGTCGTTTCACTGTATGAATCATAACCGTCAGATGCTAAATTCTTGTTCAAACGGGAGAGGAACTGTAGCGACAACCTATAGCAGGAGAAAGCTACCTAATCTGTTACGTACTTGCTCGTCAACGGATCGCATCCAGAACGCTCAAAGCAGCTCCGCCATAGTGAATCATACGCCTTGCTCAGCAAGGGGTTGTCCACTACACACGCGCCTCCCCCAGCCAGCCGTGCTACAACAACGTATTGAGGCTACCAAAGATGCCGCATTCGCCAAAAGGGCCGTGGCCGTGTGCTTCATGGTCTACTGGGCGGCCTTTTCATCTTGGTACGCGGCAGCCACTCTTTGTTGAGGGCATACCTGCCAACATCAGTGATCGCGATCTTGAAGGATATTTTGAAACCACTTGTATTCTCCAGAGAACCTTAAGTACATCCAAAGAGCCCGTGGCGTTGGTGTTGGTCAGGCCCTTGGCTACCTCGTTGGGGCAGGCTTGAGTTATGCTATCCCGCTCGCTATCCAAAACCTCTTATGGAAATACCACATCCTCAACTGTCTTTGGAACGGGCCCATTTCGTCGTCATATGATGGCTCTTTCCTGAAATAAAGGGTAAAACTCTCAAGCAAATCGACTCCATCCTCGACGGCTCAATTGCGAAGTCCTCGCTCCAAGCCATTGAGGGCCTGCCAGATCCTTCCATTGAAGGTGGTCATCACGAGGTGAAAATGAAAGCGCTGAAGAAGTTTTGGTGTAGAACTTCTGCACAGACTGAGTTCAATCGTTGTATGTGGCTTTACCATTTGGACGATTGGATCTGGAGGAGACCAGCTTGGTAAGGGGGTCTAGAGCAGCAGCTTAACGGGGAAATGAGAAGAACCCTGACACCAGTGAAATTGAGATCAAGTCGAAGGGACTATCTCAAGACTAGCGCCGAAGGCAGCTGGGGAAAAGCTGCGTGCGGTTATAAGGAACATACGCGACATCACAGCTAACAGCAGAGGCCACCTAGTGTCTTTCATACGATCTTTGGCGAGGTAGCAGAACCTGCGCTCTCAAGTTTCTTCATGCACAAGCATCGTTGACTGGATGTGATCGCAGCATCGTCTCTGCCATAGAGAAGCACTCTGATTTGGCGAGCAATCTGTACCCTCATTTTAAGCATAACATCAAGTTTCACTTGGAATGGGCGACGATCACTGCCCGTAAAGTTAAATCTACCCCGCCATTTCCAGCATTGCCGGAGGGGTTCGTCGTTCGCCACCAATTACCAATCGCTATTGCTAGGGTCGGGCAGAATCCGAGAGCTATCTGCCGCTTACATGGTCTAAATGCCGTCAAATCCGACCAACCGCTGAACCTCGCATTACCCCCGCTACCACTCGGCGCCGACGTCGGTTAAACGTCAGTGAAGATGGAAGGATCGAGTGATGATAAAAACAAGCGATCTCACGTCGAGGACAAAGATGGCGCATCGTCTCAGGAGCAATCCAAAATGGCCACTCTCCAGCTCGCAACGTGGGCGACGAACCTGACCTACGCCAACCTCACAAGCGGCGTGGTTGATGCCGCTGTTAAGAGTCTTTACAACTGGGCCGGATGCGCCATCGGAGGTTACATCCAAGACGCACCCCAGATTGCGCAAAACACCACCCTCGCTGCCTTCAGCGGCCCTCCGACGTCAAGCATCCTTGGCGCCAATGACTCCATCAGTGCAGGGTACGCGGATGCGCAGACAGCGGCCTTGATCAATGGCATCGCCTCACATGTTGACGATTATGACGATACCCATTTGGAGACAATCATCCATCCAGCTGGACCCGTCGCCAGCGCGCTCTTTGCTGTTGCCGAGTGGAAAGCCCCAGTCTCCGGCCAGGATTTCATCACCGCCTTCGTAGCTGGTGTTGAGGCGGAGTGTAAGCTGGGTTTGTCAGTCTACCCCGAGCATTACGACGTGGGATGGCACATCACGAGTACAACTGGATCCATAGGTGCCGCAGTGGCAGTCAGCAGACTTCTTGGATCTGACACCACTACCATGCAGAACGCCATCGGCATAGCAGCAACCCAAGTTGTTGGCATGCAAGAATATTTCGGCTCAGACACGAAGTCATTCCACGTCGGCCGGGCCGCGCAAAGCGGTATGCTTGCCGCTCTACTTGCCAAGAATAACTACACAAGTTCATTGCAAGGTCTTGAAGCCAAGTTTGGCTGGCTTCACGTCGTCAGCACGCGTGAGAACGCAACGGCCTACTTCGATCAACTTGGCAAGATATGGGAGGTTGAAAAGAACACATTCAAGCCTTTCCCTTGTGGCATTGTCATGCACCCATCCATCGACGGCGCAATTCAGCTCCACAACCAGACCTTACAAGAAGGCAAAGCTATTGCAGACATTGAATCTGTTCAGCTTCGCGTCAACCCGCAAGTTCTGATCCTCACAGGCAAGACAGATCCACAAACCGGCCTAGAGGGAAAGTTCAGCATCTACCATGCCACCGCTGTGGGGTTGCTCTATGGAGAGGCGACACCTAAGGAGTTCACCGATGCTGTAGTGAAGAATCAGACGGTGGCTGAACTGCGGAAGAAGGTCAACGTGACAACGGACGCAAGCGTGGATAACGCCCAAGGATACATCAAGTTGAACTTCAACGATGGGACAAAGTTGGACAAGCACATCGTGAACGCGATTGGTAGCCAGGAGAACCCACTCACTGTTGAGGATTTGAAGAAGAAATTCATGGACCAAGTCACCATCGCTATTGGCGAGGACAGGGCGGTTAGGGCGTACGAGGCGTTTACTAACATCGGGAACTTGACTGATGTCGGTAAGCTGAGGGGAATGTTTTAGATTTTGAATTTTATTCTGTTCTTACATCGAACTCGTTCACCTATTTTTGGGTGGCCATGAATGAACACGAACAGGGAGTTGCGAGTAGGCAAACGCACCGATTAACCCGAAGGCTTAGTTTTGATAGAAAAAGCATGTACCAATCTGCAAATCTTCTCGCTTCCGGTCGACGCGTAGTTTTTGGATCTACTGATCTTTTCGGTCATGTCACCAAGTTGCCGACAATGAACCGGGGAGATGCCTCATGTCGCCGAAGGTGACTTGGTGGGGCTTCGGGGATGGATGGCAGAGACGGACAATTCCCGCTGGCGCTGCGGGTCGTGTCAGTTGGCCGCGGGATTTGTCCGTTCTCCCAGAGGCTAGGAAGCAATTTTCATTACCAAGGCCTACTGAAGGCAGCTTTTCTGAAATTTCAATTATTTTCTGTTGAAGTCAGGTCACTCATTCTCTCTGCAGTCGCTATTCATTTGGAGGACCAAGTTTGCCGTTTCCACACTCAGACCTTTCAACATGACTGTCGTTCACATTGGTAAGGCCTGCGCCCCATGTGCCCACCCAATTTTAACATGCTAATGCTATTATCATCAGTGTTATTCAAGTTTCGTCCCGATGTGACGGACGAACACAAAACAACGTTTGTAAGGGAGCTCAAGACGCTCAAGACACTTCCCTGTGTGAAAGCACAACGTCTTGTTGTCGGAGGTCCCTCTATTACGGACCCGATAGAGCGAAGCAAGGGCTATCACTTCGCACTTTTGAGCTTTCATGAGAACCGCAAGGCACTTGAAGAGTACCAGGCTAGTTCTGAACACCACAGGTAATTGTCTCCAGCTGTTCCCCGAATAATTGCTGACCAGCTCCGCAGAGTGACCAGCACCTACCTCTGGCCCTTCAAAGAGGATGTCACAAGATTTGATTTCGAAGTTGAGCAGGAAGATGAACACATATGGGACTTTATGGCGAAGGGAATCGTGAATGGCGCTGTGTAGTGTCGAAACTAAGATACCCGGACTTGACACTGGTGAATTTCGCTTTGTCAGGTGATGCGAAGAATACAGGGATGCTCGAATTGAAGAATGGCGAGTTCTAGAGGATACAAAGCGTTGATTGGCTGATCGTCTCGAAGTCGCTTGTGCCACATACGTGCAGGATGAATTGATAGGAGCTGTAGGTTGGCAGATCATTGGAGAGCGGGGTCGAGAACTCCAGAACCGAGTCTCTTACCGCGATCATGATTCTTGGTTTACTTTGCAAATACACTGATAGCTTCAATGTCACGACAAAACTATCAAGCTGAACGACTTCGCACCAAAAAAAAGCAGCTTCTAGATCCACATCGCAATGTCTCAGCCAAATAGCTGGCTATGTTCTATCTGCATGCAGGTCATCCAGACCAGCAGTGGTCGGACCGGTCGTGACGCCACAGGCATGCCGCCAGGCCAGAGTTTGGAACGTTTTCGAAAGGCTGCCGCTGATGATTGCTTTATATGCTCTAAAGTATGGAATCTCTCCGAGCAGCATCGGCGAGCGTGGAATTGTCTGCCCCCGGAAAGTTGGAGTCCATTCTACTACATCATCGATAAAGAAGAGTATCCTAAGAATACGCTGTATCAAATCAGAGTCTGGATCCTCTACAATGACCCGACGCGAGAACAAATAGAGCACGCCACCGACGTTCGTTTCAGGTTGATACCGTCAATAGGTACGCAATTTACGACTGCGTGCCCACACAGCTCGCTTTCAACGAGCTCATGATAATGCGGTTACTGACAATAACCATAGGAAGTGAATACGAGAACTTATTCGTGTTCTCGGACATAGAAGAAAGCACTGGATCTTCACAAACCCTTGACTTGGCTTATTCCTGGTTTCGCGAGTGCACATCTCGCCATACAAGGAAGTGCAAGGCTCATCCTGGACAGACAGAGGGCTGGCTTCCGTCACGTCTTATAGACATTGGATCTCATGGGGATACGCAATGGAAGCTTTTGATAACAAGCACAGATGCGATATTGTCTGAATCTCTTCTGTATCTGACTCTGAGCTACCGCTGGGGAGACGATGTCCAGCACGAGCTCTTGACATCGTCCACAATGAACCAATTTCGACAAGGAGTAGAGATCTCTAGTCTGCCCAAAACATTCCAAGATACAGTTATTGTGGCACGGCGATTGGGAATTCGATACATATGGATAGACTGCCTCTGCATCATTCAAGACTCCCGAGATGATTGGGAGGCTGAAGCTCCTGAGATGAGGCATATATACGCAAACGCGGCTTGTAACATCGCCGCGTCTGCGTCAGATGACGCCGATGGAGGACTTTTCCGGTCTCGAGATGGGCGAGATATTCGGCCTGGTTTGGTCACCTCGACTCTGGCGTCAGGTCACCCTGAAACATTCTATATCTTTGATAAAAGCTATTGGGATCGCCACCTTCTCGGGGGTTCACTTCATCGCAGGGGCTGGGTCTTCCAGGAACGTTTCCTGGGGCCGCGCCAGCTCTACTTTACACAACATCAGGTTCTGTGGGAGTGTCTTGAGGAACACAAGTGTGAGGGCTTTCCTCGAGGTATTCCCCTCCATATATCTTTCAAGGATACTGAACGACTACTTAAGCCATTTGAGGAGAGGAAAGAATTGGATAAAACACAGGAACGAGGGCTTGACGATCACAACATGGCTTACGACGCGCTGGAACTATGGCGCGATCTTGTAACGGCCTATTCCCAATGCCGCTTCACGAGGCCAGAGGACAAGCTCTACGCCTTTTCGGGCATCGCCAAGCTCTTTCAGGAGGTGACCGGTGACAGATATCTCGCAGGTCTATGGCGGTCACGGGTCTTGGATTTGCTGAATTGGACCGTCTTCACTCCAAAGCCAAGGCTGTCATCTCAATATCGGGCGCCTTCCTGGTCTTGGGCATCGGTTGATGGGCCTTTCAAGATGCATATGACCGCGGCTGACTACCACTTTCAGGTTTCAGTCCTAGATGTGGATGTTACGACAAGAAGCGGGAAACAAGATGTTGTCGACGTTACCGGAGGGTACATTAAGTTGAGGGGTCCCTTGATCGCTGGACACTATAGCCAAGAGTCGATTGCCGGACAGATATTGATTCAGTTGAAAGACAAAAACGCCCATCCGATCTCTGTGTTGCCCTTTCCAGACACTACAGAAATCCAATTTAAGGGGCGTGGTACAATCAATTTCCTAGTTCTCAACGCCCAAGAGCGCAATTGCTCGGAGAGTGGGGATTCAACGTATACCAAGGAAACCGACCTCATTTGCATTATCTTAGCTCCTGTAAGTGAGCTGGACCGCATTTACAAGAGAATAGGATGGTTTTCGGACAGACATCGCAAAAGGTTCTCTGAACTAGAACTCCTTGCAGCCTACCAGCAACACGTGGAGGACATAATTATTATTTAGGCACGTAGAGAAACTATAGTGAAGACATGAGTGGCAGGGCTTTTATCAGAGGTGTATAAACTTCGCGCCGACACCCTTACTGTCCCTTTCAGCTACATATACATCGCGTTTGGAACCAGGGCTTATCTGATACGGTTAGCAACAGAAACATTCCCCGGTGCGCTAAGCATAATGTTTGTAGTCCCACTCGTCTCTTATGAAATACGCATCTGAAATCTGGCAAGAGGTGACATGTGCAGGGTTCGAGCATGACAAAAAGCACCGCCACCTGGTAACAATCTTCAATTCATGTCCGTCCTGTAGAAGAAGTAATCCCTCCATCAACCACAATCCTCTGCCCTGTGATATACCTCGCCTCATCAGAGACCAAAAACGCCGCCGTATTCGCTACATCCCACGCATCGCCCATCCTCCCCATAGGCACCTGCTCATCCCTCATCTTCTTAAACGCCTCATAGCCGCCCTCCATCGGAAACCTCGACGCCAAACTCTTGGTATACGGCGTCTCCATCAACCCCGGAACAACGGTATTCAGCCGCACCTTTTTGGGGGCATATATGACAGCTGTAGCCTTGACGAACTGCATGATCGCCGCCTTGGTCGTATTGTAGGCCACCTGCGGCTTCCCGATGTACCGCAATCCCGCAATGCTCGATATGCACACAACGCTCCCGCCCGTCTCCTGCTTCTCCATTACAGGCAAGACGTGGTGACATGCGAGGTAGACGGTCTTGAGATTGATCTCGATCTGAGAGTCCCACGTCTCCTCGGACATGGTTGCAGGGCAGCCGGGCTGGGATTGCCCGACGTTTGCGAGGAGGATGTCGATGCGGCCGTGCTTTGCCAAACACGCGTCCACGAGCGCTTTTACAGACTCAGAAGAGGTGGCATCGGTAGCGATAACATCGCAGACGCCTCCGATTTCTTCAATGGCCCGCTTTGTCTTGACTGTTGACTCGATAGTGCGGTTCCCGCCAAAGATTATGGCGCCCTGCTTTGCAAAAGTGACGGCGCAGGCGGCCCCGATACCCCAGCCTTCTGAGCCGGTTTGGCCAAGGCCTATGACGAGGGCGACTTTGCCTCTGAGGTCGAGCATGAGTGTGGTGTAAGTGGTGACGGAAAAGGGTCGGAAAAGACGGGGCTTCGGTGACGATGAATGGGATGTTGAAGCTGGGTCAAGACGATCATAATTGCTTCACTCGATTCAACAGCTTAACTTATACTCAAAACGAACCGCACACAAAATACGCATAGTAATGCTCCCCGAATGCCACGGCCATCCAGCAAGGTTCTCGACGAGAGTTTGCTGTAAGTCGCATGCAAACGGAGAAAGTCCGCCAGCCACGGACAAGACTCCGAGTCCTTCGGCCGTCCTATTACCGTCGGGATCACGACATGCGGAGTCCCCGCACCTCAACCGGGCCCGCGGATAAGGTCATCTAGCCAACCATAAAACCAGGAATACTAATACTCCTCATGACGTGACCGTCCCTTATAATCGCAAGCCAACTAACACCAAAGGTCAACATCAAAATCCAAATTTGAGAAAAAAAAAAAAAAAGACAAGTAAGAATGGCAGAACAAAAGAAGCCTGTAACGGGCGACTACGACCTCTCAACCCCAATCGACCCCAACTCAACCGGCCTCCGCCAGGGCCTCACCTCCTACGGCGACGCGCACTTCTCCCTCTTCCTGCGCAAGGTCTTCATCAAGGCCCTCGGCTACAGCGAGGATGCGCTCTCGCGCCCCATCATCGGCATCGTCAACACGTACTCGAGCTTTAACCCGTGCCACGCCAACGTGCCGCAGCTGATCGAGGCCGTCAAGCGCGGGGTGCAGCTCAACGGCGGGCTGGCGATCGACTTCCCCACGATCAGCATCGCGGAGAGCTTCGCGTCGCCGACGAGCATGTATCTGAGGAACCTGATGAGTATGGACACTGAGGAGATGATCAAGGCGCAGCCGTGTGATGCTGTTGTGTTGATTGGAGGTAAGATGTTGTGTGGTCTGAGACGGATGGACCTGGGGCTGACGGGTGGGTAGGATGTGATAAGACGACACCGGCTCAGTTGATGGGTGGTATCTCTGCGAACAAACCCATTTTGCATCTGGTGACAGGGCCAATGATGCCGGGCAGCCACAAGGGTGTAAGAATCGGCGCATGCACAGACTGCCGCAATAACTGGGCAGCATACAGAGCCGGGAAGATTGATATCGAAGACATTTCCGCCATCAATGACGAGCTTGCACCAACAGTGAGTACAGCCCACAACACCTCCACAGCATCACTTTACTCATCCCATATTACAGGGAGGAACATGCGGCGTCATGGGCACCGCCTCAACCATGGCCTGCATCCTCGTCGGCCTCGGCATGATGCCCTTCGCCGGCGCCACCGCGCCCGCCGTCTCCTCCGCCCGCCTCCGCATCGCCGAGCAAACAGGCGGCCTCGCCGTCGCCCTGCACACCAAGCGCCTCAAGCCCCAGGACCTCCTCACGCGCGAGTCCTTCCTCAACGCCATCACCGTCCTCCAGGCCATCGGCGGCTCCACCAACGCCGTCGTCCACCTCATGGCCATCATCGGCCGCCACCCGGCCGTCGCCGGCACCATCACCCTCGACACCTTCGACGAGATCGGCCGCAAGACGCCTCTGATCGTCGATCTCAAGCCCAGCGGCGACAACTACATGACCGACTTCCACAACAGCGGCGGCATGCTCGCGCTCCTGCACGAGATCAAGGACCTGCTGTACCTGGACGCGATGACGGTCACGGGCAGGACGCTCGGCGAGGAGCTTGCGAGCACGCCCTTCATCCCCGTGCCGCGGGACAGCTTGGTCAACTGCCTGCAGCCGTTCAACGAGCCGCTGTATCCCGCGTCTGCGCTCGCTGTGCTCCGAGGGAATATCGCGCCAGGCGGCGCGGTGATCAAGCAGAGCGCGTCGAAGTACCGGCATCTTCTGAAGCACTCCGGCCCCGCGGTCGTGTTCGCAGGGTCCGCGGACATGGCGCTTCGGATTGACGATCCGGACTTGGACGTTACTCCGGATAGTGTGCTTGTTTTGCAGAATATCGGTCCGGTTGGAAACCCGGGCATGCCGGAAGCAGGCCTGATCCCGATTCCTAGGAAACTCGCCGCGCAGGGCGTACAAGACATGTTGCGTTTGTCGGACGGAAGGATGAGCGGTACCGCTGGCGGGACCATCGTGCTTCACATCTCTCCAGAGGCAGCTGATCCCGAGTCGGTGTTGGGGATTGTCAGGGACGGCGACATCATCACGTTTGACGCGGAGCAGCGTGTGATCCGGGTCGAAATCTCAGATGAGGAGATCAAGAAGAGGATAGCCGAGAAGCTCCAGGTACTAGAGCAGGAGGAGGCAAATGGTGGGAGTAACGCGCCTTGGATCGCGAAGAAGCGGATCAGGGGTTACCGCGGCTTGTACTTGCGCGAGGTTAATCAGGCTGAAGGCGGCGGAGACTTTGACTTCCTTACGGCTCGCGGTCCATCACGAGGGTTATGACTTGGGAATCATTAGATGTTTATGATGTGCCATATGGAAAAAACCCTATCCTGTACAAGATTATTGTAAATTGCCGCAATCAGCTCAAGAGAAGCTAGGGTATGTCGGTATGAAGTCGTCAAAAAGACCACGCATGATGCTATCCAAGTTCGATCCCTCCCCCATCTGCAGTTGGTCTCCGAAAGCTGTGTTAGACAAGAACGACTCGAACGGGTCTTGGGGTAGAAATGCCTCTGGGCCGTTTGAGGTCATTGATGCCATAGTAATCGGGTGAGACAGGCTCTCAGAGAAGCCGATTCTGCCTGCTGAAGCACCATTGAGATTGGGATCGTACGGGTTGAGCGGTGGTGCCTGTGTAGATTCCAGACGCGAGGACCTGCGATGTTGCGGCACGTCCAACGTGGCAGGTTGGCTCAAAATGTCCTTGATCCAACGAACAGTGGCGCGAATCATGTCGTCTAGAATATCTCGGCACCGCTTCGCTCCAGACCAGTGCTCTCCGGTGGCAGCCAGGACCCCCAGTCCGGCACTGAAGTCGGACATGAGTGAGTCCAACGCTGTTTGACGAGCAATCTCGGGCACCATCTTGATGCAATACAGCATGGTGATGATACTCAAAACGATTGAATGAGGCGTGTTCCAGGCGTGCATCAGCATGTTTTGCTTGTATAGCTGGTCCAGGAGACGGACGCCCTGGCACGCGGCATCGAAGCACTTGCGTAAGGAGTCCGATGAAGGGTTGGGTATCGCAGGACTGGGACGTAGGAGTAGCATCCGGAGCCCGTGATACCTAATCTGGCAGACGATTTGAACATACTCCATCCCAGGGTGTTGAGGGATGGTGCTGTGCCATTCATCCAACTGCTGAAGCATGCCATTTTGCCATTCGTTGATGTCGATGACTGCGGGGTAGGCATATCGAGGGGTGTCGCGGACAATGCTGTTGGCGACGTATTTGAACTCTGAGTTGAGCTTGGCTAGTCTAAATAGGTGGATGGAAAAAGCCATGCGGCCCACTGGTGCAGATCCAGCTGGTTGGCCAAAATTGTGCAGTGCGAAGTCGTCGATGTTTTGGGGCAGCTATCGGAAAGTTAGCAACGTCTTCGTCTTAGATCAAATGAACTAGGTACTCACTCGAAGGTCGCAGGCTTCGTCTCGCAGCCCAATAGGTCGTCCCATCATCGTAGCAATCATCCTGTCAAGGGTGAGAACGACCCAGAATATCCTCGTCCTCATCTCTTGCTCTAGCAGAGAAATTCCCGCATTGGTGTTGATATCTCGCTGAAGACCCAAGTCAAGAACGGCACCTATACACTGGTAGTTGAGATACCACACATCCAGACGCATACACGCGCTGTGCATGGTGAATATCGTCAGTAGCAGCAGACATTGCAGCCCGCGAATGGAGTTTTCAACATTGATCCGATCAAAGTACTGCAGGGCCGACAAGCAGTACGACTCTCCAGAAAGCCTGGCCCTTGTCCGCCGGGACAGAACCGTGGCTCCCAGTGCTAGCACCATGAAGACTTGGAAAGCACCCGTCGGGCCATGCTCCGCCTCCAAGCCATTCTCATAAACCTGATCCAGCAGCATCATGAAGGTCGGCTGGTGGAGGATGGGGTACTGCACGTTGATGACGTCGAAGTACATCTCAGCGAGCTGGCGGGCTTGTTCCTTGCCTGGCAGTGGAAGCGGGCCTTGCATCGCCTCGACGAGTGCCGTCGGGAACGGACTGTTTTGCGCCGGCGTCCTGGAGGGCCACGCTGCCTGGTCTTCTTGGCGCGTGGAATTCAGCATCAGCCGGGCCAGGAAGTACCCACTGGAAGGTCCGATGTACTTGGGGTCCTGGTTGCTGCCCAGAGATACCATGCCGATCTCGTGTGATAGGGCATTGCTTGCTGAGGGATCGATCACGCGGGCGTCTGGACGAGTTTGTGGGATGGGCGCAGTCTCGGAAGCCACAGGTGGGTGAAGCCCAGCCCCATTAGAATCAGGTGCGCTCATGTGGTCTTCTGGTTGCACACTGCCATCGTCAATCGTTGTCTCAGCGACAAAGGTGTCGTCACCATCAGCATCCATGTCCAGATCACTGGATGGGCCTTGAGCCAAGTCCACATCAGGACATCGGTCTCGGACTATGCTTTCAAGCCATCTGATACGGTCTTTGAGATTGGATATTTGCCTTCGCTTTCGTCAGATTCGGATTCCCGAGAGTGTAGCAAACGCACTCACGCCCTCGGCAGGTCCTTCAGACGCACACTCTCTCCGTCGATGCAGGCAACCGAAGCCTTCTTGCAGTTGTTGCAAGCCGGAAGCTGGCCGTCGCACTGCGCCCAATCAGCAAACTCCACTCTGCAACACCGGCCGAGAACCGCGATCCACCCTCACTTACACGGATCTTTCGCCTCTGGCAACGGGCGCACGCCAGACGCAGCCGGGCCGTCCTCCGCGGTTGGCGGCTTGGCGGCGGCCGGGAGGTGTTCGAATCGGGCATGTTCCGGAGACTGCAGGTGATGATGTTCACAGTCCGAAAATGCGGGTTTCGGGAACGGTCGAGATGAATTGTCAAGCAAGAGGTTGAAGATGTTCGGGAAATGTCCGATGTGGGCACGCAGAGGTGAGGTTGAAAAAGACGAAGGTGAGACTGGCGCGGGGAAACCCCGCAGCAAAGACTTTGTTGGGTCGGGCTAATCCCGCACAGTTGGCGGCCACTCAACGCAACTGTACGGATACGTTCAGACATGATGGATCACGAGACTCATGTCAAGTCTTGTGAGGTAAAACACCAGCTGGGAAGCTCATATACTCATTACTTCTCATTAACTTTCATCGGAACAATATCCATTTACTAGCATTCTTCTTTACAGTCCCTGGTGTTTCAAAGGCCAGCATCTGCTCGACCTCACTGCACAGTATCACCAAAAACGAAGAAAACACCACCAAAATGGCAGACGCAACAGAACCGAAAATCCACATCTCAGCACCCGAAGCACGCCGCCTCGTCGAGGACATCCTCAAGGGCAACGGCGTGCCGGCCCCCAACGCCGCCACCGTCGCCCGCTGCCTCGTCGCCGCCGACCTCCGCGGCGTCGACACCCACGGCATGAACCGCATCCCCTCCTACATGGAGCGCGTGCGCCAGGGCGTCCTCAACGCCGCCGCGGAGCCGGAGCTCACCCAGATCACCCCGGCCGTCGCCCAGGTCGACGGCCGCAACGGCTTCGGCTTCGTCGCCGCGAGCATGGGCATGGCCGCCGCCATCGAGTCCGCCAAGGTCTTCGGCATCGGCATGGCGAGCGTCAAGCACTCGAACCACTTCGGCATGAGCGCCTGGGTCGTGCAGCAGGCCATCGACGCCGACATGATGAGCCTCGTATTCACGAACTCCAGCCCCGCGCTGCCGGTGTGGGGCGGCAAGAGCAAGCTGATGGGCGTCTCGCCGATCGCGTGCGGCGCGCCGGGGAAGGACAAGCCGTTCATTCTCGACATGGCGCCGTCGGTGGCGGCGAGGGGCAAGATTTACAAGGCCAAGAGGCGGGGCGAGAAGATTCCTTTGGACTGGGCGTTGGATGCGGAGGGGCGCCCGACGGATGATCCGGAGGCTGCGCTGGGGGGTGTCATGCTTCCCATGGGCGGGCCGAAGGGCTCGGCGTTGTCCATCATGATGGACGTGTTTTCGGGTGTGCTGTCAGGGTCTGCTTTTGCGGGACATGTAACAAATCCGTATGACCCCTCGAAGCCGGCAGACGTGGGCCACTTCTTGGTCGCCATCAAGCCGGACCTGTTCATGAGCTTGGATGACTTTAGGGAGAGGATGGATTACCTGTACCAGCGTGTCGTTGGCTCAGACAAGGCAGCTGGTGTGGAACGCATCTATTTCCCAGGTGAGATTGAGCAACTCAATCAGCAGGAGAGAGAGAAGACTGGCATCCCGCTGGTACAGGCTGAGGTGGATGCTCTTAACGAGGAAGCGAAGAGAGTTGGTGCTCAACCCTTGACCCCCATGACGATGGCACAGTCATGATGGAGATTGATAGGTAGCACCGCGAAACTTAATAATGGACTTAATGCTTCAAATCGAACGGAAATCACAGTCCTCGGACGTCAAGTAGGGGATCATCTCCAATAAACAATTTCTTGTATTCATGCGTGTATCGATAGTCTCTGATCATGTCTTCATCCGCTCCTACGAGCGTCACCGTCTCCCCAACTCCATCAGGTCTTGCACTTCCTTCATGTTGTTGTTTGTGTACCGAGCTCTTGGAATCATGCCAGAATCACTTGAGGCAAGTATCAGGCGTTTTCGGTTCCAGTACCAGGTAAATGTCTTTACAACCTTTCCCATGGCGTTCCCTGTCTTCCTCTCGGATGTCGAACAGTGACTGCTTCGAATCTCTTGGGCAGATACGAAAAACAGCATTTAATTTAATAGTGAGGACGACGATTTCGCTTCCACTAGACAGGCTTATCTTGGCGGTGCCGAATCCCGGCTCTTTTTGGCGGACGGGACGGCAGCTGAAAACAGCGTCGGGTGCACCGAAGTCGCAGGTATGGCTTATGCCGTCCTCAATGAATCCAGTTTCACTATCAATACAGAAGTATCCCTGTGGGTATGAGTTTCCATCGAATCCGACAAAGATGTCGCTGGTTTTGGTTGCTTTGACGTAGCCCCAATCATGTACTCCTCCGTTGCCCAAATCTTGCTTGACTGTGAGAGCGAAGCAGCATTTTTCTTCTGAAATCGCGGCATCGCAGCTGCCGGAGATATCTGAAGCCGCATGAGCTGCATCAGGTGGAGCTGCACTGGCGAGTGTGGCTGCGAAGCCGACTACCAGCGAGGTGACAGCCGTGAAGAGCATGGTGCTGTGGACGAGAAATGGAAGCTGGAAAGTGCGACGATGAGCTGAACAATAACAAGTCTGAGCGAGACTAGCAAGGCTGATGGTGAGCAGGTAATGATGCGTCGTCGGTGATAGCAGAGAATGGGGAGACCTGGGAATGGATGTTGTCTGGGGGAAGAAAATTGGCAAAGGGCAGACGTTGAGAAGCAATGTTTATATACCGAAGTAGTGCATCTGTCAACAATCAACATGCAGGTAACCTCAGGGAGTTCCTTCTTTAGTTGTGCGACGGTAGTTTGCAAATGGAAGGCTCGGTCTGACTTCGGCGCGGAAGGTCCAGGGAGTGGTTTCCTTCTCGTGAGGAACGTGACGATCCAAGCACGAGCTTGCTTGCCCTCAAGGGAACGGCCACGAGAAAACACGGCCGTCTTCGGGCCGTCCTGTATGATTCTCGTCAGGCTGGGTGCTGTAGGGGGCACTGGATTGTGGCAACGGCAAGAGCAAACACTCGGACAACAGAGACGCTGTTTCTATGATACTTTGTACATGGATGACACTGTGCTTGCAGATTCCTCCCGTCCTCGACCACTCGGCGGCAGTGGACCTGGAGGCTCGCCGCCCCTCTAGTCAATGATCTTCCGGACAGCCAGCAGTTGGAGAAGCCATCCCGTCTTCCGCTTTCAAAATTGTCATCGAGGAACGTCTTTTACTTGGTAAAGGTTCCAAAAATGTGTGGTACGAGCTGGTACCATGGCTCAATCGGTGGTCGCGCGACATCAATCTTCTCCCAAGGTCCTACAGACTCCAGCGTCTTGCGGGTGTTTCGGCACAGCTCGCAGCCGTTCAAGGCGCGAGGCCACACGAGGTTGATGAACCCTGCATGCAAACACGATCAGCATCCCGTTTCTTGCGGATGTTTGGGTCCGACTTACGTTGGTAAAGCCGAAGCGGCTCGTTGACCGACACCTCGACGTGCTCATACAAGTACCACCTCCCGCCCTTCTTGAGGTACGAGTACAGCTCGGAAATGTTCTTCTCCGGCTCGGGAATACCACACAAGCAGAGGATAGACACGATGCAATCGACGCTGCCTTTCTCGATCTTGCCTCCCCACACGGTCGGGTCGTTCAACGACTCAATACCCGTGGGGACAATCTCGTATGTACCCTCTAGACCGGCCTCCTTCACACTCCTCCTCAGGGCTGGATGCAGCTCGGTATTGGGCTCAACGCCGTACACCTTCGTCACGCCATCGGCGACTCTGCGTCTCACACCACCGGCAGCCATGGTGGCAGGCTTGTCCTTGGCGAAGAGGCTCACCCACAGCCCGGTGCCGGGGCCGATTTCCAAGACGACGCCATTCACAGGAGGGTGAACGGGTTCGTTGACTACATCGGCGCCGGTCACACGGCCTTCGAGGAGAGCAACCATACGGTCACTGTTGCCGGCACGAATGTTTGGCCCAGCCCAGCCCCAGAAGGCATAAAACCAGGCATCCCGAAGACGAGACAACGAGAAGAGTCGGCCAAAATCACCAGCGCGAATCAGACGGATGATGGTGCCAGGGAGGTAGTAGAAAGAGTAAGAGAGGAAAATCCAGGGACCTATGAGGCCCCTGGCGAGCTGGGCAAGTTCAATCAGAGAAGGCATGGCGGTCGCTCAGGGGGCTAATGAGGGGTGAGAATGGGTGGGCGATGATGGCAATCGTGTGGTCGAAGCGAAGAGAATCGGGGGATTTCTGGTCGCCGCGAGTATTCTCCCAAAGTCCCAAAGCGAGTTCAGGCGTAAATATAAGAGGAAGAAGACGCGGCACCAGGGGGCGGTCGTTTATAAGTCGGAAAAGACGGATGACCTTCCGCAGTGAGAAGGGAAGCATTTCGCGGGGCATCTATGCCTGTACCGGGTGTCTCAGCAGCCCTAATGCCATTATCGTACACAAGCTATCACGGTAGGCCCCACTCCCCGGCCTCTAATCTATTCCCCACCAAACCAACTGCCAATCGTACAACACGGGCTTCCTTCCACATCCATGGATACCCGTTTTCTCCCTCCTGCATGCCGTCATTGCTGGTGATAATTCACAGTCCTTCTCCCATTCGCCTATCACATCCGCCAATTCCTCAGCGCCCCGGGTCGTTTTGCATGACCAACAACTAACAAATCGCACACGCTTCGTGTCTGATGAAAACCCCACCACACACCACCAACTGGTTCGCCATGGCCGGGTCGCATTTGATCCTACACGCGATCAGGCGCCAGGCGCCCCTCGCGCTGGCCGACCACTTCAAGTCGACCGGCCTGCTTGGCTCCACTGTGCGCTCCAGGCAGCGAGGCTTTGCCGAGTTTGGCTGTGCCTGGAGGTCGAGATGTGGTGGTTTGAAGGCGCGGTGGCCGCGATATGGAGCAGCTCGTCTGATAGCTGCGGGGGAGCTGTGAGATAAGACCCCAGCATCGGCGCCGAGGGCCTACTCCAGGCTCTGTGGATCTCCGTCAGCACGCGTGCATACCAGCCATACCCGCGAAGCACTATTACTCACTGGCCACTTGATGTGGTGCTCGGAGAGGGAGCGGATCTTTGAGACATGTTCAAGATGGTGGGTTAGGGCTTTAATGATCCCAATGGCTGACTGCTTCCAGGGCAAGCTTTTTCACTGGTTTTCACTGGATAAACCCGGAATGACGAAGTTGACGATGCTATTCAGCGCTCCTGTACATGTTTGTCCTGAGGGCTCAGCTGTTGATATATGTGCGAACCAGATGATATACCCCATCCTTGGCTCCTCGCGTTGTCTGCCATCTTCCGTTGAGGTTTGCTCAATTGAGAAGTCAAATGGCACGCGCGCGCCCTTGGAAGCCATCGCCATCCTCTCTCGCAGCCTCTTCGAAGCGTCAGGGCTGGCGACGCAACCTTTTGCGCGATGTCGCATAAATCTGCGGAAGGCGTTCTCCATGTCGCGGACAGAGATGCTGATGGAGGGTGCTGCTGCCATCATTGGCTAGATCGTCATTCCGCCCTGTCAGGCAGATGACTTTAGCAAGAGCAGCCCCCCTGCGCAAGTGGCGCAGCCTGCAGGAAGAGAAGAGCGCAGCTGCGCCCTTGAGCATAATAGAAGCAAGGCGCGCCTTCTTTTCATCGCATCTTATTTCTGCAATTTCTCGCGCTGCGCAAGTGCGAGATTCTCAGTCACCCAGGCTTCCTTCCACCATGGGCTTGCAAGACATCGAAGCGCGGACTACCAGGGCCATCGGTGTGGTTGATGATGACGCCAAAGGAGATCGAAAGCCATCACACGACGCTTTTGCACGTACAGATGAAGAGGCCTCCTTCGACCTGGCAGCCAAGTTCCTCCGGATGGACCGCGCAACCCGCCGTGCAATCGCTTTGCAATACCAGCCAGACGAGTCTTTCATGGATGCGTCCCCAGACGAGCTTTCGGCCATCACGATCGATGAAGGGAGGCTTACATGTTCGACCAAGCTTGAGGTCCATCCAACCCTACCATTCCGCGGCAAGGAATCAGACTCCAGTCTAAAATCAAGGAAACCCTGCCGGAGTACTCCCTCCGTCGACAGCCTCGAAAGCCGTTCCGAATCGACCAAGGAGACTGCTCGCGAACGCATATCGGGCGACTCTGGCTACGGCTCAGATTACCGTCGAAGGCGTATTCAGTCTGAGTACCTCCGTAGTGCCGACGGAAGCATCCAGAGACGAGAGGCGGTGGCCGGGGCGGGCTCTACGGGGACCACGGCCAATCCACAGTCTCAGCAAGGTCGACAGCATCGTATCCCTACCCGTGTTGAGTACGATGATTCCGATATCGAGGAATCGTTTCCTGAGTCTCGCCATTCCACCGCCTCGTTCCGCAGAAATGCCTGGTCTGCGAACCTTGTCGGCGGGAAGCGTACTGATGCCTACGGGCAAGCTACTCGGAGACGTCCAAAGCCACACGAGCAATCACATCAAGCAAAGGGCCTTCGAAGAGTCAGGGGCAGCACAGCCCTGAGGCCAGAGAACCCAACCAGTTCGCCACTAACTCAAAGATCCAACAATTAGATTCCAGGCCGCTCTTCTCTCGAATCACTGGACGATGCCAGTTCATCGGAAATGGGTGATCAACCCTTGCTTGAGACAGACACCGCAAGCATCCAGAATACCCTCCTGTCGATATCCAGGATGAAGCCTCGACCAAGATCCGAAGTTATACCTCTTTCTATCCCTTGGTCAGTAGCTTCATCGCGACCACGCTCCGAAATGTTCCATTGCATCACAGAATTCTCGGAATCGACTGGTGATAGCGACGGAAACTCCTCTATCGAGTCTAGCGTCTTCTCTATTCCCGAGTTGCCCATCGAGGAGCATCACATACACCCGGACGACCCCTTTCAGCACCATCTGGATTACGCGATTGCTGCCGTCACCCGGCATTACCGTGCGTGGCAAGTCCAGCAAAGGGGCAGCTCGGCCGGCGAGAAGGGCACCAAGCGAGCGAACGTTTCAACCCCGGATTCTTCTCATCACGCAAGAAAACGTCCCCACACTGGCAAGCAAAATCGAGCACGTTTGGACGAAGATGATGATGCTGGGCCAGGCTATAAACGTGCCAAGTTCCCAACTTCATCCTTTGCTTCAGGGAGACAGCTTGCCTGCCCTTTTTGGAAGAAAGATCCCGAGAATCATCGCCAATGCCACAAGAAGGTTCTCAGCAAAATCAAATATGTCAAGCAACACCTCTATCAATCCCATGAGGCGCCCATAACGTCAGCCTGCTGCGGTGCCGTATTCGAGACCGAAGACGCGCACGACCAACATGTCCGGGCGCGGCAGTGCCAGATCATCCCCGGAGGTGTACAAAGGCAGGGGCTGACCCGCGCTCAAATTCAGGAGCTTCACCGTCGTGCGGACCCAAGAAAGACCGAGGAGGAAAAGTGGTTTGCCATATGGGATATTTGCTTCCCTGGCCACCCTCACCCGACTTCAGCATACATCGACAACGACCTATCTGAAGACCTTCGCAGCTTCCGCAAGTACTTCACGAGCCAAGGCGCCGACATCATATCGGACTTTCTTCACGACAGTCCATCCAACAGGCGCATCGAAAACGAACACGTTGTGCTTTCTTCAGCGTTGGAAAGGATATACGACGACTGGGCTGCGGCAAGGGGGCTGCGAACCATTCCGAGTCTGCCAACTCCGCCAAGGACGGAGCCTTCCAATCCCACAGACTCAGACGGTGGAAGTCATGTTTCTCTACCAGCAAGAACGACGGTGCATGAAGTCTTGCACCGTGAAAGTCTTGCAGATGAACGTCCACAAGGATATGGACAGATTGCACACGTGGTTGATCCAGTTCTATCCGCTCCAACGAGCAGCCTACAGCTTCAGGATCTTGGATTTGATGGCCCGGGGCTTCTGCAGCAAGAACATCTTTATAACAACCTTGCAGGTCTCGAGGGGGTTGACAACCTGTTCGCAGATGCTCGAGACTGGGATCAACGATTGCATGGGCATGGACCACCATATACGAGGTAAGTGGTATGTAGGTTTGGCTATGGGTGAGTACATAGAGTAAACCGACCAAATCTCAAACCATATTCTTGAATACCACCATCCCAGCTTATTGTCATTTCCTCCCCGTCTCTCACAGCTGGGGCCAAGGTTTCACTTTTCCCCTTCACTTCCCTTTTCCAGCGCGAAGCACCGTAGTCTTGGTTGGCGAACTTAGCAAGGGGCGTTGATGACGCAGTTGTTGTCGCTAGGGCACTGCTTCGGGCACGACCATCTGCTGATGCTGTCGACACAGTCCGTACCGTCACAGTAGCCAGCCTAGGGGAAAAATGTCAGTGTTGTTTTGAGCTTATAATGAAGTAGACTCACGATGGCAACAGAGGGGAGGAGCATGGCAGCAGCCGCGACGAAGAGGTTGGCGAAACGCATGGTGACTTGTGTGTGGATAGACGAGAGTCTTGATAGCTTTTGAAAGATGGTGAGTTGAAGTGAGTTGTGAGTGATTAAGGCACGCTAGGTCTTAACTATGACGAATTTCGCCGTCTTTAAATAATAATATCATCGCTTACAAGTCTACAGACTGTGGAGGTCAAGTTCCGGAGAGAGGCTTAAAGTCCGACTACACTCCGCTACAATCACAACCAGAACTCAAAATATATTAAAACCCCCTTAGCTAGCTGTGGTGATTAGTATTTGCACTCCAAAGGGGTCTTCGGCACCACAACTCTATTGTGCGGAGACTTGACACTCTTACGCTTGGCATACGCTCTTCTCCGTGTTTTCTGATCGCCGGTTAACGAGCGCGTGCGGCGCCCTGAGGCTCGGTGCCACAACAAATGTTAGGTATCTTGCAAGTTCGTTTGAGAGCCCATTTCCCCTCGGTTCCAGTTCAACCATGAATCTATTATTTTGGTCACTGAAAACACCACGGAGTAAGCCAGCGTTCGGACGGGTCCTCCGCTGCCGGGTCCGCTACCGCTGAGCCCAAAGGCGAAAGGCCGGGCCATCCGGCACCTGGCCCCCGTGGGGCGACCCCTGGCCCTCTTCGGGCTTGGCCCGCAGTGCCAGACCGCATGATTCCCTTCCCCGTTTTTCTCCGGGATTTTGCCTCCTGTCTCGTCCCCTCAGGTGCCTATCTTGGAGCTACCTATCATCCCCCAATGCGGGATTGACTCGCGTAGATGTGTAGGCAACGTCATTTCTCGCCGGTGCAGCATGGCGTCTCATGATGATTGCTCAGGGTGAAAGGGGTCGGACTCCAACTATGGCTGTTGAACGTATTCGACCTTCGAGCAGAGTGTAAGTTGGTGATGTTGCAATCGAACTGTCGATGTTGCAATCGGTAGCTTATACGCCTATTGACTCCGTTCATCCTGTCGCGAACGACGATGCCCTCGTGATGTGACGACTTCAACAGGAGCCACCGACGACTGTATTCGTGATCCAAACTTGGTGAGCGAGAGCAGTACTGCAGAGCAAATTGTGGCAGATTTCACAGCTACGCTACAGAACCACAAAAGACATGAGCTTATGCCCAGGCTTGCCCGGTCTAAGTGCGCGCAAATCTCCGCCGGCGCAAGCGAGCCGGCGGTGAATCTCAAGTGTATGTGCTGCACAAGGATCAGGGAAACTGTAGGGCTGCATGTACGGGTATTACCTTACCGTACCAGGTGTCTCGCTCCTCGGATTTAGGCTGAGCAACCCAGAGTTTCCCTCGTGGGTTCGTGTTACGATGTCTCTTACTCGAGATGCCCTATCCGCATATTCGCGTCTTTGGCGTGCGCATGACTGATGCCGCAGGGACGCGGAACTGTCCATACTTTGGTCCGATGCTAAATTGATTGCCACGGGTGCGTCCGTCGGAAACTCCGCGTTGCTGGCCCGCCCCCCGTTGACGACCCGGACTTCCGAAAGCCCACTGTTGGCTGGAGCTGCCCGTGCTGGCTTACACACCAGGGAACAGGAACCCCCTGAATTCGGCCGGAATTCGGCCTCGGCCTCGGATATTGCACCATGATCGAGGCCCGCAGTGAAGGTTTAGTAATCAAGATATCAATGTTGTACCGTCAATTCATTTAAACAGGGGGGTATCTTATCCGTCCCAAAACGCCTAAAGTTCATCATCATCCGAGTCGTATATCCAAATGGGTGTCTTCGAAGGAACAATGCCGACGTGTCCCTTGACGGGCTCGGTCTTGGCCTCTTCCTTCTTCACCGCCTCCTCCGCGTGTTCACTCTCGTAGTCGGTCTCGGCATCCAAATCGGCGTCATATCTGTCTGTCTCAGCCTTAACCTCGACCTTGGCCTCGTCCTCCGCCTTGACAGTCTCCTCAGCCAACAACTTCCCCTCGCGGATGCGGTAAAACGCCTCCAGGCAGTTGCGCCTCTGCGTCTGCGTCCAGCTGCCCACGACGAGCGCAAATTCCGTCGCGCTGCCGAACCCGAACCCCTTGGCCATCGAGCAGAACTGCCGCCGCATCACGTCCTCGGGGGGGTTGTACACGTACGAGAAGCCCTTGAGTTTCTGCGCATGCGCATCAAACACCTGGCTGTCGGCGAACAGAGCGCCGTCGCCATCCGGGTCCACGTCGGAGCTCGCGGCCATCTCGGCCTTGCGCGAGAGCTGCTCCTCGACCTTGGAGGTGCCGATGACCTCCGAGTTCTCGTGGGTGTACTCGACGCCGGCGGCGGACAGGATGGCTTGCACGGCGTCGGACTTGGGCTGTTGGGGTTTGACGGTGCCGAGGTAGTCTTTCTGGTTTTTGGCGGCGAGCACGGCGGCGAGCTGGGACATGCCGGCGTCTTCTGCGTCTGCGGGTTCCTGTTTGACGGCGCCGCCGAGGTCTTCCTCCTTGACGAGATTCTCCATGTCGACGGTGGTCATTGCGATGTCGTTTCCGACTCTGGCTTCTGCGATGTTGGTCTTGTTGACGATGTCGCGGATGACGAGCTGGTTTTCGCGGTAGGTGAAGAGGTTTTCGAGCCCAAAGATTTCGCCCTTACGGTCGGTATCTTGCTGCACGCCCTTGAAGTAACGGCGCTCGGAGGAGGCCGTGTAGCCAATGTTTGCCTGCTGCTGTTTGTAGATTTGTCTGGCATAGACGATCTCCTCAATGGTGCCGGAGGAGACAAGACGGAAGACGTCAACATCACGGACTTGGCCAATACGGTAGGCTCTGTCTTGGGCCTGGAGGTCGTAGGATGGGTTCCAGTGCGGGTCGACGATGACAACCTTGTTTGCCGAGGTGATGTTAAGGCCAACGCCGCCAGCTTTGGTCGAGATGAGGAAGACGAACTGAGTCGGGTCGGAGTTGAAATTGTCCACGGCCTTCTGTCGGTCTTCATAGCTTATGCCGCCATCGAGGTAAGTGACGCTGTAGCTGGTGTTGTGGAAGAGATGTTGGAGGATTCTCAGCAGGCGTACGCTGTGAGAGAACACGAGGACTTTGTCGCCGGCCTCATGCCAGAACCTGAGAAGTTTCTTGAGGACCTTCCACTTGCCACAGAACTCAGGGTTCGCTAGGTACATGATCGCGTCTCGGTTTTCGTAAAGAGATTTCCAAGTGTCTGGGCAGCAGTGTCGTAGAGTGCGCATCTCACGCTTGTGCTTATCGTCGGTCTCTGTGCCTTGAGGTACCAGCAGAGTGAGATGGTTCACCAGCTTCTGAGAAGTGACGACACACGGAAAGATGATGGACTGCCACGGCGTCCCATCCTCGGTCGTCTTTTTGCAACACCAACCCTGGCCCTTGCCTGATCCGCACGCGCACGGGTTTGAAAGCGTACGAAGAAGCTCAACATCAGGCCTACTGAGGAAGTTCTTGTACGCTTCCTGCTGGGATTCAGTGAGCGGGCAAAAGACAACTCGGTCCGTCTTCTTGGGAAGTTGGTGGGCGATGAGTGTCTTCATCCTTCGGAGGAAAAGTCCCGGCAACAGATTGTTGACCAGCTTGCGCGCGGTAAGACGGGCATTTTTCAACTGGATGAGCGTCGCGTCGTGCGACTGACCTGTCTTCAAAGGTTTGGTGATGGTGTTGTTCCACTCAGATAACGTACCAAAGTGGCCTGGATTCGTCCAGTTCAAGAGTGTCCACAGCTCCTCGTACTTGTTTTGAATTGCTGTACCCGTCAAGCCAATACGGCAAAGGGCGTTGACATCGTTCATAGCCTTGGTGATCTCCGAGCTCCTCTCTTTGATTTGATGGCACTCGTCAGCTACCACGGCATCCCACTTGACCGTGTTGACATAGCTCTCATGGTTCTTGTAGGTTGTGTATGTGGTGATCATGATCTCGATCCGACCAGACCGGGCCGAAGCCAAGACATCGTCCTTTCCGGGGCCATGAAAGACGCCAACCTTCCACCAGCCCCAACGGTTCAGCTCGATCTTCCAGTTCTCGATGATGGAGCCCGGGCAGATGATCAGCACTCTGGGATACCACCGCCCCATTTCATCACGCATCTTGCGCAGTCGTTTCCAATCACGCTCGTCTGCCGTCTTACCGAATGCTGCCGTGAGGAAACTGGCAACCTGCACCGTCTTGCCAAGGCCCATGTCATCTCCAAGGATGCCACCTCTTTGGTACACAAACAGGCGATGCAGGAACTTGACGCCGACAATCTGGTAGTCGCGGAGGTATTGCGCGATGGATGCTGGGATGACGCCCGCCGAATACTCCAGCTCGATGTCTTTGTATGGTCGGCATGGCTTGATCTTGGAGCTCTCGTCAAACTTCGGTCGCCGCTCCAGGGGTAGTCCTCGTTCGTCCTCGGAGAATTTGAAGTCGTGGTATTCTGGCGGCAGAAGAAGCCCGGCATCTCGTAACTTCTCGCGCTTGTCGTCGAACTTCTTCCTCCGTTCTTTGATGTACACGGGTACCTGTGCGATGTCGAGTTCGTCTTCGTCGGTATCGTCCGGCTGTTTGCTACTCGCGGCGGCCTTCTTCCCTCCCTTCGCCTTGGGTTTCGCCTTGCCCTTTCCCTTCCGGCCTGATGCGAGCTGCGCCTTGCGCTTCTTCAGTTTGGGCAGCTCCTCGTCGGAGTCGTCATCCCAGATTTCCTTCACCTCGAAGTCCACAAGGTCACTTTTGCGCTTGCCAAGGGCTTTCTCGGTCGGTCGCTTCGGCTCGCTGATGTCGCTTGCGGTTTCTTCATCGGATATGACTATCGCGGTTTCCTTCTGGGCGGCCATCGTGGAGGAAGTCGCATGGTTCGCCGCTTGGTCTGGGTAGATGACGCAGTGAAGTGGATGATGGCGGGGTGGGAAGACGCGACGACGCGACTTTAGCGCAGCGGGAGCACTAAATTGTGCTGAAGAACCCTGGCGGGCTGCCGAGGCGGGTGCCTAATGCGGGGCAATTCCGAACCTGCCTGGGCTTACCTTAGGTAACGTCTGTGAACACCCCGACTTGATTGTTACAACTCAATCAATTCACCTCTCTGAGCCAGCAAAAACAGGCTATGGCCATTTGATTGAAATGACGATATTTCCGATGCTGCCATAGAATGACTCGAATGCAATGGGGCCTTCGAACAGGAGAAAGAGGCACCTCCGACGAAAGACGGTATATCCGTCTCTGCTTCTTCATTTCCATCTCCACGGTGGGATTTTTCTGCGCCATCTCTAAAAGAAGCTACCTTACATCCCGATTAACTCCAGATTTTTCTCTAACCCTCCTACCTAATCGACTAGGGCGTTCAGCTAGGTGCCTGAACGCCTTGGTCCATCGTGTTGACGGCGAGCGTGTAGAGGGGCATCATGGTGCCCCATTCCGCTCCGAACGACTTGAGAATCGCCTGCATGTCAGATCCGCTGGGCTGCTTACCGGCGCCGACCCTCTGTCGAACCTTCTCCTGAATCTGCTTGATTTGCTGGATCTTCGTCTTCTCGTCTTCCGTCGCCGGACGGGGAGATTTCGCAGGCGCGCCTTCATCCAGCCACTTGTTCATCGCATAGCTTGGCGAGCCGCGAGGCGGGTTCAGGAGGATTTCCATTCTGCTGTCCTGGTGCTCCTTGCCCATTCCCGCCCGCCAGTGTGGTCCGTAGAACAGCTCCATGTTCTCAGGCGTGTCCTTTCCTGCGAGAATGAGGCGGCGCACTGGTTTGCTGCAGTCTGTTAGCTACTGCTTTCCCGCGTCCTTCGGAAGAGAACTCACGCTATGCCCTCGGGAGGAGCTCCGGAGCCTGGAACTGCAAGACCAAGCTCCCTCATCAGAGCCTGCGCTTCAGGCTTGGCGCGCGCGGTCTTGTTGTAATACTTGTACGCCTCCTCGCCGGCATCATCATCACTCATGTTCATGGATGGGCTCGCGAACGACCCGCCCATGGCCTCCATAGGCGAGCTGGTCGTGCCGTTTCTCGGGGCCTTGCTTGGGCGGTTGGCAAGACAGGTAGGCTTGTGCTGTTTCCAGTGCGTCTTCTGGCAGTCTTGTGAATGGTACCACGCCTGGCTGCATGCCGAGCACTTCTTCAGCGGCTGCGAGAAGCTGGCGCTGTCCGCTCCACAGCCGTGACACTTTGAGCGGTCGCCCGGGCTGATCGCAGACTGCGCAGGCATGTTTCCGCCCAGGAACTGCATCATTCTATCCACGACACGAAGCCACGAGTCCTTCAAAATCTCCTGTTCTTCGGTGGTGCTGGTTCCAAGCTTGCAAAGCTCCTCCTTGACTCCGTGCTTCTTGAGGCCGGCCTCGATGGCAGCGGACAGTTGGGGTTCATCAATAGACCAGGACCAGGGGGCGAAGGGCATGGGGTCGTCTGGTTGTCTGCCGCCGGGAGATTCGCTGCCCTTGATGAACGTGCTGAGAAGGAGTGGGATGGCGGCTTCGGCCTTTTCGGCGGCGGTGGACAGAGACTTTATTTGGCCCGGTCCAGATTGCAGAACAAATCTGCTTTGTGGATGAACGGCGAAGACGACATCGCCAGGTGGTTGAAGCGGCACGTGGTTCACGGTGAAGACCCAGTGGTTGGGAAGGCCGGTGGGAGTGGTTCGCGGCCGATGAAGGGCGTTGAACGAGCGCACGAGATCCTCCATTGTGACGGTGACTGTTGTGTTCCTCACACTCGGGAGTCAACTCGTGACGCAGCGGGTGAGATTGAAGTTGAAGAACTTCACATTGAAGCTAGCCATGAGCTTGGGTCGGCGGGGCTATCGTGGGTCGCGAGGTCGCGGGGTCCAATCCAGATCGAATTGGCCAATCATGAGCTTCGTTGAGACACAGTGCCCCTCTGAAGCTTTCTTTTTCCTCGTGGGCGGTGACTAACCTCAAACTCAACATCATCACAGTACAGCAGCAAGAAGAGGTGTACCGCAGGCTCGGGTGCCGACAGGATGAACAAATGCTGTGGACGAATCCATGCAGTGTATTTGGCGCTCTGATCAGCAACAAGCCAATCGCTCAGCTTGTTCCTCCTTGGTTGAGTCATGTACAGCACCCTTCTCGCTTTAGTTTGGATGAAATTCGAAAGCGAATAGACTCATCCCAACAACATCCCATACGTGCTTTCGGTTTGCGTGCTTGCCGACTGCACGGGGCGCCGGACCAATGCCGGTCTTGTGGAAAGTCCGTCGACTGTCCAGACATGTGGCAGTAAGAGTTACGCCGATCACTTTCATATTCATGGGCCATAACTCCGTGTAGCAAATATACCACAGAAGCCCGCCTGATCCATTGGGATGGCGAGAAAGGCTAGTGATTAGGAGGGGTTCACGAGAGATATGCCAGCGCCTCTTTCGAAATTCTTGCATTCTTCTTCTTTTCAAGGCCGTCTATGCGTAGGATATCATAAATTACATTACCGTGTATCAAAAACGTGAGGGTATGCTGTCCTGTTGTTCCGCTGCCAAAATGCTCATAGTACCCCTCCCCTTATTTTGTGTATCAGTCAGTATATCATGCCGGTTCGATGCCCGTGATGCTTTTCGCGCTCGTCCCGCCGCTCGTCGTCTCCAATTCGTAAGTCTCGTTGCTGCTCTTCCTGGCCGACCCTGCCCTCTGCGCGTATTCTTGGTACCCGGCATCTTCCAACGCCTTGGCCGAATCGGGCTCCCGGAAGACTGCCCCTTCCTCCTCGTCTATGTACCGTAGTACCATCGTGCCCAGCCAGTTGCCGAACCTCGCGTTGTTGATTGGCGATCTCGGGTTTCGCAGTCGGTCGTAGTAATCGCGGATGTACGGCCCGCGCCGCCAGAAGGGCCGCGTGAAGATGGGGCTCAGCACGGGAAGCGTCACGGTGACGAGCCCGACGCCGAGTTCGCGGAAGCCCCATCGATTGATGTTGATCACAGACGGCGCTCCTGTGAGTGTGGACACTGCTCGAATGATGGCTGTCGATATGACGAAGACGCCTGACGATAGGAGGATGGCAACTCCTATCTTGCGGCGCAGGGTAACTCGCAGATGCCAAAGAATTGGTATTGGGATCGAAAGAAGGGCGGCATCGGTTAAAATATTCAACCAGAGTAGCATCCAGAAATTCTGCGGTCGGAATGTGCACTCGGGGCCCGGTAGTGGTCGAATTCGCCAGTTGTTAGAGTATCTAGCACCTTGTGTCAAAATCACTTCCATTTGATGTCTTTGGCGGGACGTACGGTTGACAGCTTAGCGTTACGGTCAGGCACAAAGCGATGTATGACAGCCCGCACAACCAAAACAACGTGATGAGTGTCTTTCGTCGTAAAATTCCCAGCGTCAGGCGCTTATAGAAGAACAGTACGGTAAACTTCAGCACCCCTATTCGATGTTACTGAAGCGTACCTCGCGCATTTACCATGCGCCAAACTTACAGATACAGCCTGGGTATGAATACCAAGAGATGAACTCCAACTTCGACCCAAGCTCAAGAATACGAACGTCATCTGTCGAAAGCGACTTGACTGCGTCCGCGGTAACGTCAATGTTTCCGCCGGTGTGATACGTAACCTGGACGATATATACGTTCAACGAGTACAAGGCAAGGTACTAGGGACTGTTAGACATGAGTCTTTACGTTGCGAGACCAAATGGACAACGCACAGGCAGAGCAAGCCAGTCATCGCCTCGAAACCCGCGAAACCCGACTGTTCGGAATCGCACCGCGTATCGCAAGACTATCACGAACACTCCGATAGCATACCACGTCTGAACTCAATTGTCAACATCAAGCCCCAGCGGAGAGGCTGAGATGCGCGACTCACCCAGACCTCAGGTAGATATGTGTCGTCCATTTCCAAGTGCACATTCGAACTTGGCCCCCGCATGATTCCTTCTCGAAAGGGTCGGGCATCCGCGCATCGTCGATGGCACAGATATCATCAGTGAAGTAAGCTGAAGTCGGCGAGATGTCATTCGGTGGGGGGTGGGGGCAGATTGACGATCCATTCCCATGGGACGAGTAAAATCGTGCCGGCGGGAGAAGCTTGTATTTTCACAAAAGATACTGGACGGCGACGGGACAAGAAACACCCGGTGGGCGCTTCCTTGAATCGCGTCCTGAGGTCTTCTGCATTCTTCTGCTCTTTTTTTGCAGTCGAGAGGGGACACAACGGGCGCGCGGGGAGAAACCCCCAGTAGCGAACAAAGAGACGCACCTCGGCGAGCATCATCCCGGTCAAAGGAGCAAGCGACACGTCTAACACGCCGCCCGGACTGAAACTTTATTTAGTCCCAAAGTAACCCAATTGCTACTGATCAAACAGAACATCCTTTTGCAACTGGAGCTAGGGCCGCCCTCGGACCTCCTTGCACTCGCGAATCGGGGACTCGAAATCGACCAGAGGTACGGGTGGTGGGGGATCATCGCGACAGGAATCCCAGACTGGCCACTGCACCCGCGCACGTACATAGCTGCGCTGTCCTAATCGGCAGGGCTTTCTGTGCTTTGGGCCCGTCGTCTGGAATTGCAAAATCACCGATCTTTAGAGGGCGCCCTTTGTTAATTGGTCCCGTGTCGATCGTGGAGGGAGCTCTGCTATGCATACGCGAGTTGTCAGACTTCACGGGAGCATCGGGAGGCCACGTGGGAGATCAGAGAAACTGGAATTTCCATGAGAGAAACATCATTCTCGCCTCGCAGCACACACACACCCTGAAATTACACACGCGCTCGGGAACCTGTCACCATCATCAATCACAACTTTGACAGCGCCGGCGACGCATCTGACCCTCCAGCCCGTCCGTACACAATGGCATGGTTCCTCGCGAGTCTCTCCTTGCTGCCCTGCGGCTCGTCCGAAGCCTTAGCCGCTCTGCCGACAGAGGTCTCACCTCTGGTGCGGATCCTGTAGCGCGAGAGTATATCGAATGCCGGCTCGCTGCCATCCCTGCTCGCGTCCGCGTGCAGCAGCACCCCCGTGAGAGCCTCAGCTACCGTCCACAGGATAGATCGCGCATCTCCTACGAGGTCCTCTTGCGAGCCCCGTGTTATCTCCGTCTTGACTGATTGCCATGAGTCGGACGGCGTCCATGCGGAGGAACTCGCCTCGGCAACCTGAGACCAGTTGTTCGAGTTGCCGAGGAGGGTGTCCAGGGCATCGATGGACTCCTGGCCGCCCTTTGGATGTTTTAGCGCCCGCAAGAAATCTGTTGCCAGAACATCGGTCGTTCCTTCCCAGATTGAGAGGACGCAGCAGTCGCGATAGATGCGTGAGATATTGAGGTACTCTGTTTCCTCGTTCACTAAGTAGCCGACGCCACCCAAAGCTTCCATACAGCTGTACAGCAGCGGGATCGACTTCTTGCAGACATACGCCTTGCAGAGAGGCGTCAGAACTCGCAGCAGAGGTGCGATGTGCTTTTGTTCTGGGGTTATAGAGGCAAGCGCCGGGGGCAGCCCTGACTTGTTCGCCTGAGGATGCTCGTCTAAGCCCAAGAGATAGGATGTGAAGAATGTGAGCAACATGAGACCGTGATACTCTGCGGTCATATCTGCCAGTGTTTGCATGTGCAAGGGGCTTTCGGCGAGCAGCATCCTCTTGCCTCGTCCTGCGCCAACTTGCCTGACCTTGGCATATGCCCTCGCGATGGCTAACCCGCGACCGACGTAACTCACAGCACCCACGGCGGAGTGTATCCGTGTGAGCGTGAGAATTGTGCTGATCTCGTTGATGCCGCGGCCCTCCTTTCCAAGCAACCAGCCTCTCATGCCTTCCAGCTCTAGTTCAGCGGTGGGCAGAGACTGGGTGCCAAATTTGTTCTTGAGTCGTTGGATCCGAACCCCGTTCAACTCCATTCCGCCAGTTCCTTTGGACTTTCCAATCATGGTCTTTGCTGAAGGATCATGCCGCCTCATTGGCGCGTAAAACGCGCTGATGCCGTTTTGGGTTCTTGCCAGGAGGACGCTCATCGCCGAGTCCGTAGCACTCGAGAACCACTTGAAGCCGGATATAGACCATGGGCCGAGGGGGACGTTCTCCTCGGCGTTCGCCAGGCCTGGTTGCGTTAACGGTTCGTACGTCGCGACTGTCTCCGTAAGCGACACATCGCTACCGCCGATTCGTTCCGTCATCCACTGTCCACTGGTCCACGCCTCTGCGGGGTCTCTGGACAGGAGGTGCTGCAAGGCGTTGTCGAGAACTTTGCGTTGAGTGGGATCCAGATCGCCGTTAGCCAGGTGCAGCTGCAGAAGTCTCGCCGCGCCGTCTTGCATGGCCGACGGACAGGTCACGTTTGACGCGGAGGGGCTCCATAGGTGTATCCTCAGGAACTGGATCACGCGAGCAGACGGCCCGAGAGAAGTGTCGTATCCGGTGGCAACGATGCCCTTTGCGATGCCAAAGTTCTGCAGGCCGCGCCATCCCTCGCCGACGACGAGTTCGGTTTTTGGCCTCCCGAAAGAATCGCGGCCGTTGCCCTTCAGGTACGGCTTGTTGTGTTCAGATTCCGTGACCCATTCGAAAACCTGGTCGGACAGGACGTCTTCGCCGAGTTGGGCGATCTCGACCTCAACACGGCTGACGACATCTTTTGGAACGAAAACTATATACAATCAGCAGTAGAGCAAATCATCGGGACGCCATTTCTTACGTCTCAATGCTCTCTGAAAGCTGGCATCATCAAAAAATTGGTTCGGCAGGACCGGGAGTTCTTGGAAGAAGCCCGTATTGGAGCTGGAAGGCTTCATGTCGAAGGTCTCGGATTATTCGAAATACTGCACGTGACACTTCAATCCAATGTCTCAAACCGAAATTCAAGCTCTAAAGCCCTCGAAAACTATCTTATATCTGTCAGATTCATGCTGGAAGGATGAATCCAGACTCCCGGGACGATGTGAGACACGCGGGGTCGGCAATTTGTGGGACTCCACCGAGAAGTCTGGGGTAAAAGCCGAAGGTTAGACCCACAAAGTGCCGGTAACCTTCCAGACCGAGGTCAAATGTTCCGCGACGTCTCCACAAATGCGGACTTGTTCCGCGCAGCACATCTCGTCGCATCCTTCCCTAACCTTGAATCAACGCCAAGTTCTTCACTGTCGGATGAACAGTATTTCCCTCTGCGAACCAGACCAACGATGGGAAAGACGGCACGGCGGCTCCCATTTGAAGTCTTGGACAACATCATCCTCACAAATCGAACGCGTGGCCGTGGCCCACTCACCGACCGGATCGAAACCCCCATCCCGAAATCGACCGCCCAGAGCCTAGGAGACCAGTCCGGCGCGAAAACGAAATGAAGCGGACACGGCGCTTGGCCCTACGTAACGATTCGAGGGCATCAGCCCGGCGGCGCACCAGCGCTCAAGTACCGACATGAAGGGGGGCTCTCTAGTCTCACGATGCACTGCGCTGCAGCGTTGTAGAAAAGGCGCTACGACAACACGATGCAACCAAAGCGGACGCCGTTTGATGAGCCCGGGAGGTCCAGCCACTTCATTCTTCGGTCATCAAACGTGCATGAGAAATTGGTCTCATTTGCTGCCACAACAAGCCTCCGGGGGCTTGAGAATCGTGTGGCTGAAGCTGGTTGGACCGATGGCCCTGCCGCAACAACACCACACACCCCAAGGGAGATGAAGAAATGACGTCACTTTCACCTTTTTCTTCCCGCCTGCGACGCGCGCGCAGCCCTGATTTCTGCGCGTCTTGGGCGACGACATGCCCGAAAAGGAACTTTTCCTGAGTCACCAGGCAGGGCACTAGCCACACAGATCACCCCATCCAGGTCCTGTGATGCGCCCATCGCTGCCCGTTTTGCCGATCGGGAGCATTCTGGGCTCGTCGAAAGCCACAGCGATCGCCACAGGTTTCGCAACGTCGGGGCCTCGTTCTTGGTGGTGAGTCGCGACGTGAAATGTTCCTGCCGAGCTTCCGTGTTTGTATTACTCAGTTCAGGGTCGGGTTTTCAGGCTCGCAAAGGCAGGATTACGACGCTGTACGTCTCAGGCGACAAATATCGTGATGAGGTCATACGACAGCAAGCCCGTCTTGCCCAAACTCCAAAGTCATGATGGCCTAGATGCTTTCTTTCTCCTTGGCTTCAGTGTCTCGGCTCTTTGGCGCTGAACTTACTTCTGCCGCCCAGACGACCGCGCGCATTGGCTGACAACATACGAACACCAAATTCTATAATGACTTCAATCCAAGCAGGCTAGCAATCTACAAACAGAGCCAGAAAAAAAGGATAGGCCGTCAGCCTGCAGGGTCGCAACATCCCATCGCGGCCCCCGCAAAGGCTTGTTTCAAACCTCACGACCCGGGCTGCCTCCACGCGCCGCCCTATCAGAGCCCACTCCCAGCCCTAGCCCACCCGTCCTTCCCGTCTGCCCATTTCCTCCCCTAGCCAGATGACCTCATTTGAATGGCACATATGCAGGGTACCAAGCCCCGCCGTCCATTTCTCGCTGGTTCTGGGCCTGGCCTAGCAGCGCTCACAGACTCTCGAGAGCGTGCCACGAAGCCGCTGCGCGATGCCAGTCCCAGTGACGTTAGCCCACATCCCCTTGTTCCCTCCCTCCCTTCGTCTAAGATGCCGGCAATACGCGAGCGATCTTGGCAGGGTCTAGCATTCTTTCCACCCCCGTCCTGCAGGAGGAAAGAAGGTCTCGGGACTTTGTTGTTACACTATTCTTACTCACTCGTTTGCTCTGGTGCCGCGTTCTATCCATGTAGTGGCACACACATACAAGCTAGCAAGCCGAGCCGTGAAGAAAAGGCCCTGTTGGCTCATCTCGGCGCGGTGACGAGATGACGGTGTAAGTTTGTCAAGGGAGGTGGCCGCCCATTTTCCCTTCCTCCTCCAAACCTGCTTCTGGTCGTGGGCGTCATCCTGATGTGACTCCTGTTGGTCCGATCCAGACCTTTCTCACACCTCGTGAGTCTTGTCTTGTCTTGGCCCATCCCGGATGTTCATAAATAGACTATCCATCTCAGTTCCCTCCCATCCCTTCCTGTTCCTCAGACCAGACAGACCACCAGCAGATCAACAAACACTCCCCTGTGCGACGGACACAACCTCCCGATCAACCAACTTTACCCCTTTTCTTAAGCAAGAAAGAAACGAACCGTCAAAATGGCGATCGACCGCATTGTGCAAATGATCTTCCGCGCCGCGGAGCTGGCCTTCGCCGCCATCGTGACCGGTATCACCGGCGCGTACCTCCACGCCCACGACAACGCCTCCTCGTGGGACAACGGCCGCTTCATCTACACCATCGTGGTGTCCAGCATCTCGATGGTGCTCGCGCTCGTCTGGCTGCTGCCCTTCTCGGGCAGCTTCGTCCACTGGCCCATGGACATCTTCATCAGCATCCTCTGGTTTGTCTCCTTTGGTCTGCTCGTCAACGTAAGTCACCCGCCGCACACCACATACCATATGGAAATACTGACATGAATCCTCCAGCTTATTGGTGATGGCTGCGGCCCCGTTTTCGACTGGAGCAACGTCAGCCCCCGCGGCGACGACTGCGGACGCCACAAGGCCAACATCGCCTTCACCTTCCTCTCTGCCATCGTCTGGCTTGCGTCCGCCCTCATCGGCCTCTTCTGGGTCCGCCGTCGCACTGCTGTTGCCGACAACCGCCCTGCTGTCCACCGCCGCCGCTGGTACAACTCCCGCGTCTAAGCAGCAGCTAGGCAAACTTGTATGTGTATGCCGAGAGGTTGCAATCCCTCAAGGCATTGGACATCGTCTTATCATTCTCGTATAATACGCACGGTCCTTGATGGGCTGTGATGCGGGAGAGATGTGTTTGGATGTCATTTTCCCATGTTAATGAAGTGTATGAGAAGGAATATTGAAGGCTTCGATTTGGAACACTTGATACCCCCATAATACCCCCACGACCTTGTACAATTTTACCTACTTTACTGTAATACTACACTACAATACCACAATGCACTTGAATCAATGTTCACTCAGTGGCGTGTAATCCTCTGGAGTTGTTAAGTATAATCCATTTTGAAGTCTATCACTCACGATATGGAGTGTGTCCATTTCTCCACGACGTATCTCACCAACATACAGTAAATCTTTCAAATTTTAGTAAAGATTTGGATGCATTTACACGATAAAATAAGCCGGGAATGCTACCGCCAGACGCATCCGCTTAGTGCGGATGAGCCGATGCCGACAAACGGGCGACCCACCCGCGGGAACGGGTAGGGCGTTGCGGCGGCTGACGTCTTGGCGATCCGGGGAAACGGTTCCACTTCCGGGGGCTTGGCTTCAACGGCCCCGCCATAGCGGCGCTCTCTGGGGCCGCTTCATCGAGACATCCACGATCATTATCTATACGTGTTCACTTCAGCGGACTAAGATATGTAACTTTGAGCATTAAGAGGCACACGGTGACTTGGCAGAGTCGTCCGCGTCTTGATCGGATCGCCACTACTGGAAAATCTATCCATCCAAGAGGTTGCGTCAACTAGCTCCCCATCGTCTCTCATCATCTCCCGTTGGTGATGTGATCAAAAGAAGAGCCGTAGGTAGTAGTTTCCTCTTATCAAGGCTAGAACTCCTTCGGCCGGTCTCAGTGATCCTCCAATGCAAACCAATGTGTATGTCTCGGCGCCTTTTGGGGGCGACTGAACCAACGCATTAACTGGCATCACCTCATTCACCAGCATACAATGGTGCTAGATTTTGGAACCATCATGAAGAAACTGACGCAAAACATCAGGTCATTCGGAAATGTCGATCTTGCGTTGTCAAGATCTTGAGCAGTTCGGATCGAGACCGTCTTGACGCCAATGGGTACTTCGGCACCCGACGTGCTCAGTATGGCGCCGCAACAGTGAAACATTGAATCCGCAAAACCGTATCTCAGCAACCGCCACTCTTCGCCAGAACAAAAATGACGTATGCGTCAACATTCAAAACGAAGCTTTGACGGGGAAAGAGGTTGGAAGGCGAAGCAGTAATCCCGACATCTGCTCGGAGCGGCAGCAAGCGAGATGAAGAGGATTGATCTCCCGTACAACCGCGCAAATTAGCCAGCTCGACCATCTACAAAAATACACTGTCGGCCAAGGCCTGTACCTGCACAAGCAATCGCCTCAAGCGGAGAGGGAGCAACAACAATGCCTCGGTTGCATGATTTCCCTCGCTGACCGCCTCGTATCGGCAGCCGCCACGCCGTTCCGAAAACAGCCCCCGTCTCCGCGACCGAAACGAAAATTAAAAAAACACTTCAAGCTCAGATCTCCGATCAGCATCGCTCTCGTGACTGGCTTTTCGCCCACGGCTGCAAGATTTCGACCGCTCCAGAACGTAGACCCCCCAGAAATGCCTCGGACGCTTGTCTCGCTGTCAAACAGGTTTCCCCATATTCTTGCCTGTGCCCCCCTCCGAGACGACTAGCCCGCTTCAAGGAGGTTAAGCGGTCAAGCGGGGGGGCTGCGCTCACTCGCCTTAGCCGTTCTCAGCGTTGTGCCATTTGCAATCGAAATTACGTATCCCATCCCGCGAAAAACCACAAGCAGGCCTCGGAAACCGAGAAACCTCCCCTTGTGTGTACAGGGCCTCTCTGTAGAGTTGAGATCTGTACAGAATTTTACGATCCGCGGTCCATGGGTCTGTAGAAGCGCCGGTCCTGCGGCTGCCAGAGGGCCCCAAGGTACCAGACCGCTTCGAGCTTACCGTCCTTCCCTAGCTCTTCCTTGAGCTCGGACTAAATGCTAGGAGCAAGAAAAGCCAGGTTTTGTGGTGAGACCGCTTCCTGTGAAAACGTGCGACGACATGCGGAAAACGGCGGCTGGCTTGCATTATTTTAGCTTGGCGGCAAAGGGGGCCCGGCTCTAGAAACAGGTCACGCAGCAACGCCTTATTTGGCAGGGAGAAAGAAGGCGGGGTAGGAATTTGCAAGAGGGAAACGAGAGGGGTACTGAGACATGAGTTGATGTAAGGCACGGCGGGCTGTGTAAAGCAAAGTGACAGCGGGAGAGAGGGATGGGAATTGCGCAAAATTCCGTTCACAATGACCCAATTTTGGGCGATCGTGTGTGGCTATTTCCGGGAATCAGAGGAGGGATGAACGTAAGGGTTCGCCTTCAGCGTTCCGGGATGTTCAGTCAAACTGGAGTTCAGTCCGGAGCCACAAACAAAGATGAACAGAGTGACAGTGAGGGAGGTATCTTGGCTGACGAGATGGGTGGGAGGATACCTTGGCGGCGGGAAACAGGATGGGATGGACTGTGTTGTCTGATGAGAGCCGCATGGCGTAATGCCCCGCAATACCGTGTTGCTGAGGGGAGCTGGCGCCACGATATGCACAGCTGAGAGGTCGATGACCGCATCGTGTGGGGTAGGTGACGCCACAGTCGAGCCCCGAGAGGTTGAAGGATTGGGGGCCAAGAGACACGCACTAGCCACATCACAATCTTCCGTCATTGGCGCTAAGGCGTCACTAGCCACTCAAGCCCCGCCTCACTGGCAGTAGCGCGACAAGGGGGGAGCTTACGCCACAGGAGGGGCGGATCAGCCATGCGTCCGCGCTGCGTCATTGGCGGGGATGACCTTGGGAGCTCTGTCTCTCCGCTGCCTTGGTTCTCACCTTCTCGGGAACGTCAAACCTCAGCCCCAGCACCAGAGCACGTCTTTTCTGTGCCTGCTCGTACAACCGCAACCGCGTCCCGTGAATTGCGTTTGATCCGCATTTACCCAGCGACCCCGATGTCTTGCAGCTCGTACCCCTTTAGCCCGTGCTAGACCGGTGAGACACGACGCGCGGCGACGGTACGCTGTTTATTCGGTTTTCTGAAGGGCAGCTCTGGAGCTTGGTTTTTGAGACTTTGTACCGTTCGGACATGCCACCAGCGGGTAGTCTGTCAACCAACTGAAGCACTTGAACGAGGAAACGTACCGAAGCTGAAGTACCTGAGGTAGTGTAGCTCAGAGCTTCGCTTTCCCCTCCCCCTCCACGTGTGGGTAGCGTACCTGATCGGAGGCAAGGTGTCCAGGTCTAGCAACGCTGCATGGGTATGGAGTATGGACTTTGCCATCCGTATTCACTTTTCACTCCTTCCACAGCCCTAAACGTCACTAGCCACAGATCTTCGCTCCTCTTCAACCACCGTGACCCCGCCGTTGCTCCCACTTATGACGAAAATCCCTTGGTTTCTTACGTGTTTGTAGGGTCTCCGAGCCAGATCGAGAACTCTGAATGCCACGCCTGCTCGCCCCCAAGCCCTTGCAAGCCCCGACAAGGCAATGGCCCCATCACATCGACGAGGCTTGACGGAAACAAGCGCCAGTGTCACGCAAGCAAGCCAACTCCCCAAGGTGCTTTCCCCCGGTCGTCATCCAGCCGTGGCAGGCTGGGCCTAGGCCATTGCCGCCCCCCAATTGGCCAGGGGCCCCGGTCTCTGCCGGAGGAGACGCACCGGCGTATCAGCTCCCTGTCCCGAGTGGTTGACAGATGAAGCTTGTATCCCGATGAGACAGCTGCGCCCAAGACCTATGACGATGTATGAAGTAAGAGCGCAAGCGTATCTTCTGTCTCCAACAAGCATTCGGGCGCCTGTCGGTATTGGTTGGCGCTGGTACTGGTGCTGGCAATGGCGTTGGCGTTTGGCACAGCAAGCACGCAGGCACGGTGGTGCAGCTTCCTTGCTTGTTGCAAGTCACAGCGTGAGGTAAGGTGGACAGCAACTCCCTCCTGCCCTCCGTTGACTGCCGCAGCCACCTCATACGGCAAGCCTGGATCGCGATCGACCCTTCCTGTCCTGATCTCCCACGGGAGAGGCAGGAGGCAGGAGGCAGATGGCGCCTTCTCTCGACATGGCCTCCAGTTCTATATAACCTCCTCAACCTCCCACCCTCATCCAGTTTTCTCTTCCCTCATCATCACAAACCAAGATACCCAAAACACAGCCACCTTCACAACAAACAACCACAAGAACCCTTTTCCTATTCAACCAACTTAGAAGTCTTTTCTTGATACCCAATCGCGAAACCATCCACCATGTCTTCCATCGTCAACAAGGTCAAGGAGGCTCTCCACTCCGACAAGTCCCACGAGCAGCCTGAGGGCACCTCCGGACCCCACAGCTCCAAGGCTGCCAATGCCGCCGACCCCAGAGTCGACTCCGACCGTGACCACCGCGCCAACCCTGCCGGCTACACCGGCGGTGCCTCCAACGCTCACACTGCCGGTACCACCGGTGGCCTGACTGGCACCCACGGCACTACTGGCACTCACACCGGCACCACTGGCACCTCTGGCCTGACCGGCTCGCACGGCACCACCGGCACCCACACCGGTACTCACACCGGCACCTCCGGCCTGACCGGCACCCACAACACCACCACCGGCTACGATGACCCCGCCGGCACCCACGGCCCTCACGGCAGCCGCGTCGGCAACCAGGTCGACCCCCGCGTTGACTCTGACCGTGACCACCGCGGCGCCCCTGGCTCCGGCCTGACTGGTACCCACGGCACCACTGGTACTCACGGCTCTTCCGGTCTGACCGGCACCCACGGTACTACCGGCACCTCTGGCCTGACTGGCACTCACAACACCACCACCGGCTACGACGACCCCGCCGGCACCCACGGCCCTCACGGCAGCCGTGTTGGCAACCAGGTCGACCCCCGGGTCGACTCTGACCGCGACCACCGTGGTGCTCCCGGCTCCGGCTTGACCGGCACCCACGGCACTACTGGCACCACCGGTACCCACGGCTCTTCCGGCCTCACCGGCAGCCACAACACCCACGGCACCTCCACCACCCACTCCGCCGTCGGCCACACCGGCGCTGCCGTTGGTGGAGTCCACGGCACCGGCCCCGCACCCAACACTGCCGGACCCCACAAGTCTGACGCCCTGAACAAGGCCGACCCTCGCGTCGACTCTGACCTCGACGGCAGCAAGACCGTCGGCGGCAACAAGACCTACGCCCAGTCGTAAGCGATACCCGTCCGAAAGCGATCAGACGCCAGCATGCGCGACCACCGAAACAGAAGACTAACTTGCGACACCAGAAACACTACTGGTGCTGCAAAGGATCCTACGGATGCTGCTCAGGTCCCTCCCTCTGTTTTGGCGAAGCACATTGGCGAGCCTCAGATCGCACACGACGATCACGGCCATGACCGCGCAAGACGCAACAGCAAGGTGTCCGCACAGGACCTGCACCGTGGCCTGTAATTTCGTTTCCGTCCTTAAAGCGCATGGATGATGGATTTGATACCAGCAAGACTTGTACTCTAGCCTAAATGACCTAATGACTATTAGCATTACCACACTTTGATCTTTCATCATGACTTACATGAATGTGACATGCGAACACAGACAGAACTAAATGTCAACATTAATGCACAACGCCCACCACGCATACAGTGGAAAGATAACAATACCTTAATCGAAAGGTGTAGGTGTGGTATCACTAAAACGCGCGAATGGTCATTGAAAATTTCATCTTGTCTGTTAGTCGAGTTGAATTGAGTTGCCCATGGCTTTTTCACAATTGTGTGTGCACACCGTCCAGTTCTGGGGATTATCCTCCGTTCAACACGACCAGCAACATCTCACGAAGTGGAACACAGTAGGCACACCACAACGAACACAACTCCCTCACAGGTCGTGCCCCCGGGCCTCGATATACAACTTAAACCCCAGCCAGATCCCGCTCGTAAATCGAGTGGCAAAAATCACTTACATGTAAACCACATACCACACTCGCAGCCCGTTCCAATGCAAGTCATCAGCGGCGGTGGCGGCCGGAAAACAGGAATCAACGGTTTACAGGGCTCAACTCACTTGCAACACGGCACACTACCACTACCACCACCACACCTACAAACGACGAAATACCCGTCTTGCCAAGTCACCAAAACCAGGGCCATGAGTCGAACGATGTTCCCAGCTTGCGCACTTGTCAAAAACGTCAAAAATGGCACAAACAGGTTAAGTTCAGGGGAAAGGTAACAGGAACAGGGGGGTGTGGTGGTGTCAGGCCGTTTTTATTTTTATTTTTGACGTTGCCGAGTCCGCACGGCACCAACCCCCAGAAAATGTGATCGATGGTGGGAGAGGACTTGGCGGGATGGGAATCGCGCCGTCCGCGATCCCGCAATCCCGCTCGGCGGGCCGGGATGGCATGGCATGGCATGGCACGGCAAGCTTGCCATTCCTCCTGCTCTACCGCTCCTCGCCTGCGGAAAGCCTCGCCCTGGACGACTGACTGACTTGTGTGTTCGGCCAGCGCTCAACAGATCTCCCGTCAGGCCGAGGAGTTAGTTGGAGCAAACGCCGTTCCGGCCGCCTGCACCCTCCACACCCACACGGCAAAAGGCTCGCTGTCTCTAAGCTTGTCCGCGGCCCTGTATATGCCGTTTGGGAGGGCGTGATATGCCGTGGGTGATGGCCAGGGGTGGGTAGGACTTGGCTGTTTGTTAAGTGAACATGCCGCCGTCGCGGGCGCTGTCATGATTTCAGCGAGTAATTAGCTATCTACCTAGCTAGCTTTCTGTGACAGGATCCCGACGTTGGTAGTTGTGGCCAGGCAGCAAAGCTGGCGGGACAGGAATATTCTGGGTTGGGTTGGCTGAGACATGCCGAACTAACTAACCAACTAACTAATCTGGTAACTCACCTTGGCCTGACTCTGCCCGCAAGCAACCCAGCGGCAGGCAAGGAAAAGAATCCAGACACGTGCGGGCAGGCAGGCAGAGCTACGTTACTAGAAGCTCTCAGCGGCAGCTTCCTACTGTGCGGTAAGCAAGGCACAGATATCTAAGCTAGCCCAGCATGCGGCGCTAGTATACGGGTGTGCGGCCCCCTATGCGTCGGCCCTTTTTAGGTCCCGCGTGGGTGATGCGAGTGTTTCTTTCAGCTGGGAAAGCAACCTTCGTTCGGGCTACAACAAGATTGCCAAATACATTATCGGGAGGAGGGCGTTGTGGCGTTTCGGAAACCACCAGGACGGAAGAGGAAGATCCCTTTTGTTCTGGGCCCTGGGCGGGCAAGAGCTGGCGGCGACCCGGTGCCATGGGATCGTCCTGAGCCCGTCTCGCTCCCTCCCCCGCGCCCCTACGGCCGGGATTTGTGTGGATGGGTAGGCGGTAGCGGATGGCGATGGCGTTTTCGTAGGGGAGGGTTTAGTGGGTGGCTTGCCTGTCTGCCAGGCCTGGTGACCTGTTTACGGCTAGGTAGGTAGGCAGGCAGGCAGGTTGGCACACACACACAGACACACACCTAGAAACCCCGGGGGGAGGCCCAGGCGTCTTAATGATATAGGGGACCCTTCTTCTGTAAAGTGTGATTCTGACCGGGATCGGTGACGGGGACAGGGACGGGATTGGGGGTTGAAGTGCTGGGGGAGAAGCTTCGGGGACGCAGGGCGCGGGAAGGACGGTGTCATGGCTGTTGGTGTGCTGTGCTGGAAAGCCTAGACCAGATTGAGGACCGAAGGGACTTTGACGGGTAGGGGGATGCCGTTTGGGGGGGAGCAGCCCCTGGAGACGAAGGTGTGCGTGTGTGCCTGGCGGTCAATGGTTTGGATCCAGGGCCCAGATGGGGGACATTGACAAGTCTTCGCGATTTTCAGGTTTCCTGCGTTTTACGGCCATCGTGGGACGGCATACTGAGAGTGATGGATTGTGATGGGAAATGATCAAAAGCGTGTGAAATGGCAAGGGGGGGTTTCTTCGCCATCACCATCACGAGGGCGTGTGTGCAAGACGGCAGCTTCGTTGACAGGGGCCTGTTCTTCTTTTTAAGAGACCGAAAAAAAATAATTAACAGCAGCATTTTATTATGTGTTATTTCTCATCCAGTGAATCGGCCCTGGGCACCATGCATGCATGCATGCAATGGCCGCCCCCAGACGGACGGGGACGGGGGGGTTGCGAACCAGAACAAGAGTTGG
>JAKMWZ010000118.1:0-143182 GCA_025328985.1 Colletotrichum sp. SAR11_239
CCCCCCCCCCCCCCCCCCCCCCCCCCCCCCCCCCGCCGCCCCCCCGCCCCCCCCCCCCCCGGAGGGCGGGATACCCCACTAAGTGAATATGTGCGTCTAAAGTGCCGGCTCTTATCTATTCGCGATGCAACGCCACGCTATGCAGAGCAACGTGATGATATCAAAAAAGGCAGGGAAGGGACGGGGAGGCTTTTTTCTCTTGCATGTCGTTGGGGCTGCACGACGACGACACACACATGTCACGGGGATTCCGGGCGGGCGATAGAGCTGGCCCATCTCAACTTCGGCTTGGGCACGTGGGTTTTTTCCTCTCGGTATGGCGGACCGCATGGAAAGGACGTTTTCGGTTTGACCGTTGCTGTTTATTCCTAACGATGTTTATTAACCATGCGTTTCGACAACTCCTTACCCGCCCCCTACACGTCATTGTTGGATTAACCAAGGCCCTTCCCGATGGATCTCTGCACTATAATAAAGTTGGCCGATATCCGACCCGACTCAAGCTCTAGACGACTGTGGTGGTGGCCGTGTGGGGGAGCAGCGTCGTGTCGCCGAATATCCACGACTCGGTGACGACGCTGCACGTCTGGCCAGCGGGGTTGACGAAGTTGCCCTCGGCGTACAGGCCTGGGCGGAGCGTGAGCGTGCCGTTGACCACCGGCGTCGGGACGGCCGGGGCGTCCGTCGGGGCCGACGTGATGGGCCCCGAGATCGTCGATGCGAAGGTGCTGACTGAGCTGAAGACGCTGCCGTCGGTGCCGGTGCTGACGATGGTGCTGCCGAGGGAGGTCACGATGGGGCTTGCGGTCGTGCCGCCTGTTGTAGAGCCGCCGGCCCCGCAGGTTGATGCTAAAGTGTGCGTGTTAGCAATACTGTTTGCGTGATGATCATTTCGCCGCGACTTGTGATTACATACCTACGATCGGGCCGAGTGACACGGCCGCACAGTTGGGAGGATACGCCACGGCCGGGTCGACGAACGTGGCGAACACCTGGCCGGTGGTATCTTGGCAGAAGCCGGCCTGCCCGCCAAAGAAGGCGTCGTTGGTCCAAGCCAGGGCGCCGTTGTTGAGGCTGAAAGTGATTGTGATGGACCCCTGCGGGCTGATGGGTCGGAGAGCGATGTATGGTGTCCCGGGGTTCATCGAAATGACCTGTCCGCTGACCTCGAGCTGGGCAAAGTTGTTGAGGCTGAAGGTGGACGCCTCTTCGCACGCGGGGGTGGTGCTGGAGCCCGGGGTCGAGTCCAGGAAGCCGCCGGAGGCTTGTCGCTTGCGGTTGCCCGTGGCCGGGACTGACGGTAGAGGCGCGCCGTTGCCGGCCAGGTCGCCGTGTTCTGCGAGGCCGGATATGTCCCTGAGGATTGCGGCATGGGCGACGACTGGGAGGGCGACCATGGCCAGGGTGGCGGCTTGCTTGGGCCAAACCATCTTGCGGTTTGCTGAAAATCGTTGACACACGCGAGAGACAACTTAAAGAGCGACGAGGGTATCGTAATCGACCCGTTGAGTGAAGCTTGTGTGTGTGTGTACAAGGATTAATACACCAGGCTTGATAGATCGAGCTATCTCAAAGACGGGACAGGCCGCCTATAAAGCTGTAGCCCGGCATTGTCTTAGATTTACTGTTGTCTATTACCCAACATCTTGCAAAGCTGGAATGTTGCAAATGAAGCTAGGTGGAGAAATGACCTTGGCGAGTCACATTCCTTACAGCTGCATCAAAGATCATGACCAACAGCTTGTGATGTTCGCAAGAGCTTTGGGCTTCTCGTCGGACAAGTGAACCTCGTTGGTTTTAAGACTGGAGACTGACAATCTTGATATCATCATTTGATACGACCATCAGTCTGATAGAGTTCTTAGTCGGATCTAGGGAAAATAAGTAAGTTGTGATGTGGTGCCTGAGACACAAAAGACCGATGCAAGCGTGCCCAGCCCGTTGACAAGAATCACTGCGAGACTTTCCAAGACACACGCTGCGGTTTCTAGGGAGGCACGCAGGCATGCAGTAAAATTTGAGCTCCAAGAGCTGGGCATGCCAGTTCAAAGACTCGTCCAACAGGCAAAGAGCGCCTAGAGTATTCTGTCGGGAGCACCGACTTGACGTCGCCCCGGCCCGAAGAGGCATGGCATGCCCCGTGAATCACCAAGCGAATACAGGGAGTGAGCATTGATGAGACCCATTGTGTTCTGTTGTCCGTCACCTCTCGGCCGATGGTGGTTCCAAGTTGCGTGAAGAGGCTAGGGAACCGCCAAAGGGTTAGGCGAGGCCGTCAATGCTGCCCCTGGAGTCTCACAAACTGGAGCGTCTGCCAAACTTAGATGTTGCCAGATGAATGGAGGTCGTGATGCCACATTTGCTGTACCAGACTACCGGAAAATTGGGGTCTTGCTTCTCATAGCGGTGGAACCCAACTGACATGAAAATCTTCAGCTGTGTCGCAGTTCTCGTTCTGAGGCGTGTGGCGCAATAGAGGCTGGCTTTGGAGCACTCTTGGACATCGTTGTCGATGATGTGGAATTCACGCTGTATGAATACATCAGAGCCTCCTAGCACTCCTTGGACAGCGGTCTGCCCATACTATGCGAGCCCCCTGCTCTAGAAACTCAATATAGACATATCAAGCCTTCTATATGAATATCGTTGTATCATGACCCAGTCGTTGAAACTGCGTCGGCTTTAGCCTAAGCTGGTTGTGCGAGGTTGATGTCGTTTTTGCATCTACATAGTAGGTTGCTGACGTACTCCCTCCGACGTCGACCCAGCGAGTGGGCGAATCTGTAACTGACTTCTGCATGCTGGAAGCCGCTAAAACATGACCCCCGCATCGGAAGAGCCCCTGATAGACAGCCTAGCCCAAGCCAAGATTGTTTTGGGTGCCCTTGGGTTTGCTTCTATTCGCCCCAAGCAGCTGGTTCGCGACATGCAAATGTGGCATAGCAAGCGAGCACTAAGGCAGGCCGGCGACCGATAGATTGATTGACATGGCCGCCATAGCCGCAAGTGGTTGACGCGGACGGGCAGTTGGATGTCTCTTCAGGGTTGTATCTTGACTCGACAATGCATCTTCGCCCAGTCTCGTCTTTGTTGTCTTTCACGGCGCCTCATTGGGTCGTGTCAGACTGCAGGAGTAATCCTTTAGACGTGCGATGAATGGGCGCACAAAGGCGTTGTCCCCGGCGATCCGCCCACACGCCCGATATCTGAAACAGCGGGTAAGGAGGTTGCAGCAAGCACGCCGTGCCCCTCGAGATCGGCTCGCCGTCCAACGGTCGTCTTTGGCTGTCAGCCCAAACGGCGTTCTCTCGGCGCTGCTTGTACGAAGTAAAATGCATGTCGAAGGATGGATTCCAAGACACGACATCGTCCCGACTGAGCCGCGGTCCCATACCAGATCGTCGAAATGCCCACCATGGCCCCATCCGAAACGGAGCAATGACGCCGGCTGATGCTGGCATGGGAAGTATGCATTCGCGGGGTCAAGACTGGTCGGGCATGCCGGCCGGGAGTTGCTGCTCTCCCGAGTCAAAGTTGATGCGGAACAGACTGAGGACAAGTTGGATTTCCACATGGTCTCTAACCCAAGCACTCTGTCGGCCTGATGGGGATTTCGGGTGACAGCCCAGACAGAATGCAGCTTCGGATGGCGTCGATCGCATGACCATGTGTTACCAAATGGAGCCGGTGAGTGTCAAGACGGCGCGAATGATGCACGCTGGTTGGTGTCGAGCGAGCGGTGAGTCCAACGCGATGGTCTAGAACGCACGAGTGTGTGTGCTCGAAAGCGAATGTTATCAACTGCCGCGTCGTAGAATGTTGGAATGCGTGATTTAATGGAAGCTCCGTCGGCGGGAACTCGTGATGGCTTCATGACGCTAGCAAATAGCTTCCCAGACGCTCGGTAGAGGTCGGAAGATTGAGTCCGTCAACCATTCGTCTGGATTCCTCGTCCCTTCTAATGTCATCGGAAGACAGGCGGCATGATGTCGGTCATCATCCCAGGGGTCTGCCCTGGAGTTGCTGGCTAGTGAGTTCCCGTTTAGTCAACGACGAATTCATTGACGACTGCAATATATCTGGACATTCGCCGTGGTAAAGGATCGGCTACTCCAGTGCTTATCGTCTGACGTTGAAAAGGATGTTGCGTGAGAGAGGAGCGCTTTCGATGACCATCTCACGACAGTGCGCATACTCCATTCGTCAGCGACACACTGTGTGTGATGCTGACGAGCTCCTTCTTTCCAAGCTCACCACTCGTACCTTCCCACTCGCTGGCCATCTTTCTGTTTTTAAGACGAGGGGCAACTTCTCTGGGCCAAATTTCTTTCATGTCGTCTTTTGTGAAAAAAAGAAAACTAAAAGAAAAAGAGAATGAGGCTGAACCTTGCATTTCATCTAAGTAGAACAGGCACCAGTGTGACGATCTTGGGGATTCATCTTGCTAATCCGACAGTAGATCACTCGATTCGGCATCGTTGAGCGTTCTGCTTCCAAGATTGAAGACAGCCATAGATTAGTATGGGGAGAATCTGGGTTGCACTTTGGCGCAGGCTGCAGGACTTCTCGCATCGTCATCGGTGGCCACTTGAGCATCGGTGAAGCTCGTATTCAGCGAGGGCTGGGCGGCGTGAGATTGTGCAAAGCCACAGACAAGCTGCCACATTATATCATGGTACGTCCTTAGCCCAGGACTTTCCGCTTCGCTGAGCGTCGGAGTCGGAACGTTGGGTTAGCCCTCGGCTGCTCCCATTGCGCCGGGGGTCCTAGGGATGCGCCTCTTGGAATTCGGTCGGTTCCTCGCCAATAATGTATGATGCTCTGCTGTGCGTCTCTCTTGGTCGAGTCTTTTCGCGTCAAACAGCTCAACGTCCGTCCGCATGGCGGCAGGTTTCTTGAGGCTCTCTCTGCATTCCGCCCAAGTGGCGGCTCGCCGTCCAGTCATCCATCAGAAACTCTCAGATGCCAGCTGAACGGGGTCAGGCGGATTGGCTGTGTGCCTTGCTGCCTCGGCAAGCGTTGGCGTGATTGGATGCGTGGCTGCGCAGGAGTCTGCAAGCTGCCCGGGGTATTGCGAGACTTGCGTCTCGGACTGCTGAAGAGGCAGTCAGTCCTACCTGACTGGACCGAGCGTTATTGTTGATTGCGGTTTCGACGATGACTTGCGTCTTGATTGCTTTTCGAATGCTCTTTTGTGGTTGTTGAATATCAAAGCATTGATTGTCGAGGGCTGCCGAGGTAAGGTCGGCGGTTGATTGCCCTTCAAGAAAGACAATGCTTCAGACGCAGCCGACACCAGAAGCCAGAAGTATCTCGCTAGCAGAGACCACCCAAATCTCTCTTGGACGTGGGCTGACTGAGTGAGTCCTCGGAACGTCCACCCGTTGTCGTTGCCGTCCAGTCCTCCGTGGATGACTGCGCCTTGTTTTTGCGTAGAAAGTGCAGTCAGTCGCGGCGCACGAAGGCGGCCATCCCTGCTGCTTACATAGGTACCTCCCACCTTGGAGGACTACCTCACAGCGACTGAGGTGCACTCACTTCAGGGCAGGTACCTTCTCCACACGTTCCTGCTCTCCAGTGACCTCCAACCACAAAACCCCTCCCCACGCACAGCACAGAGCATCTGCCGGGGAAGGAAGGCACGGGAGGCCACCCTTTCCAGCCAGTCGTCGTCCAGTCCCGACCCGCAGCGCAAGTCCTAGGGATGCTACCAACCCAAGTCCTAGGTGAATTCTAGGACCGTCCGCCTCTTGTTTCCATTGTCACCTCGCTCTTACACGCTTCAATCCACCCAACCCTCAAGGTCAAAATAAATCAAAAATGGGTGGCGGATTGCTCTTCACCTGGCCGTCCCATCGCTGACCGTCATTCTCCCGCTCATCCATAACGCCCCTCCCCGTTGTACTCTGGGATTGAGTTCGCAGGTCTGTTGGAGGACAGCGGGAAGCCATGGAGTCCAAGACGTCTCTGCTGCCCTTCGGGGATGACCGCCGTTCGCTGAACCACAGTCCTTCAGCCCTACGCGCCCTCACCACCTCCCGCCTATCTCTCACCCGCGGCCGATCACGACGAGACTCATGCTCCACGAGTTTGACTTCGTCTTCGTCCTCGTCCACTCGTTCGTCCATAGATTCCACTGCAGCTCCATCGTGTGTGTAAGTTTGCTGGCTGTTTCCTTTTTGCTTGTTTGTCTGTTTGGTCCGGACCTATCTCATCTCCCACGTCGCCCTTTTCATCTTGACCATGCCGGCCTTGAGCTGAACATCCTCACAGGACCCGTACCGTGTCTCCAGATCAATGTGCTCTTCATCGCTTCATCGTCTGGGCTGCCGTCCAGCGCAACACATGCCAGAAAATGACGCAGGCTGACCGCCTCGAATGTCCTCTCTTGCGTTGCCGGAAGCGCTTCCCGAACCACGAGCTCATGCTTAGGCACCTGTACACATGCGAGCAGCTCTCCACCGGCGAGTATTGGTGCTATGAATGCGACAGGACCGAGAAGTTCACCGACGGTAAATGCAAACGCTGTCTAGGCCACCCGGGCAAGAGGCGCCGCATCATGTCCGTAGCTAAGAACTTCTTCTCCTCGTTGGGTCAAAAGTCGAGACCGCAACAGGATGTCCCGGACCTCGATATGGATGACGTTGTCATCCTACCTCCGCCTAGCTACGACTCGATTCTTGTTCAGCCCCAAGAGGTCGAGCTGTCTTCCTCATCAGAGATCTTGGAGATCGACTCGACGGAGATACCGCTGCCCATGCCCTCTGCCGCCTTCGCTCCAGGCAGCACCTTCGATCAAAAGCCTTCCAACCCGTTCGCGACAGGCTCTGTTCCAACGCAACAGTCAATGCCTGCTTTGCCAGACCTTAATTTTGAATGGGGTCTGCAGAATGGCGTTGACATGACTGACATGGGCCGGGTTGACAGGCCATCGTTGTCGGTACATACTCATGGCCTATCGCAATATCGAAAGCAGCACAAGCCGACCACGCGGACGAAGAATCTATCTCCCAGTGCTTCACTCAGATCGAATGCAAGCACCGATAGTACTGCCAGCTACCTTGTATCTCCTGCTTCTGCCTTCAGCGGAGCTTGGACACATGCCGAAACCAGCCTCACGTCGCCCACGTCGGACAGCATAAGCCCTGGCGGAAATCTCTCCCGAGGTTGCTCCAATGCAAGCCAATACTCCAACGCATCTCGCTACACCAACTACGACCTGCAGCTCCATACGCTCATCCAGGAGTTACCAGCGGAGGATATCATGCTCCCTCAGACGCTCCCAGACGACATCGCCTACAACCAGCAGTTCCCCCTTACCGAGGCACCGAATGCGTCGGCACCGGAGACGGAGAGTAGCATCCCCACCGCTGTTGAACAGGCAGAAGAGATGCTGGCCACCGAGATGGAAGCAGAAGTCCTCGGCCGTGCCTACTCTGTAGATGCCAACTCGCTTGTCGGATCTGCTTGGGAGCTCCTCAAGGCTCACGTCACTTCATCGATGGAGAAACTGCAGTGTCTCTCACACAACCACCTCGTGAGAGACTTGCAATCGCTTTCGCCACAAAGGGTTGCCGACATCGGGCTCACATGTCTAAAGAGAATCCTCGAGGGCGGGCAACCTGCATCGACGATCGAAGCCTTGTGCTTTGTTCACGTCACATATTCGCTTTCTCTCATTGTTCATGAAGACGACGCTCAGAATAGGTCAAAACAGCTATTCGTGCAAGCACATCTCTATAGCAACATATTCCGCCCAGGAGACCGTGAGGCATACCTCGAGGTAGCGACGGAGATATGGCATCCCCTGGACTTATCGACCACTGAACTGGACGAGCTGCTACTGGAGCGTTATCAAGGATCAGTGTCCAGGTCGTCGAGTCTCAAGGGCAAAGGCCGAGTATCTCCCCACAGATTCCAGTTTGGACAAGACAGTTTCCTCGAGATAGCGCAATTCTTCCTTGACGGTAGGTGACTCTTATTCCCTTGCGAGGTCTTGCTGATGCTAATGTCGACTCTAGAACTGGAGGTTACAGCTTTGCCGAGTAACGTCCCAGAATCCAAGGAGGTGCTGGCCTCGACACTATGGAGCAAGCACCTCGAGGATGACGCCGCACCAGCAAACCCGGCCTTCACGATTACGGTCAACGCCGTTGCTCGCATGCTTTGCCAAGAATTCCCCCATGCACGCAGGCTTGAGTCGAAGATGCAGCGTCTTCAGAAGCGCATTGGTGGAGGAAGCGTTCGAACCGTCAGGAGAGCGGAGTTGGAGCTCATGCAGGTTGGAAAAGTGAGTTATTGCCAAGGAGATCCTAATGCGTGAAGAACTTTGCTGACTCCCTTCTTAGGGTTGCATGTCGGTGCAAGAATACTTCGACAACTACGTTCCTGAAGTTAGAGAGCGCTTCGGTGCTCTTTACTCACAGCCGATCCCGGGATACGCAACACGGTCGGAATATCACGCTCACGGCATCGAACTAATGAGAAGCATCATCTGTGGTCTTTGCGAGAAGCAGGCGTCTACGAAACCTGTGCATGATTCCTCTCAGGCAGCAACAGATGGTAACCTTGATGAGTTCATCAGGAACATGACGAATGACCTGGATGGATCCTTGGGTGACTTCATGGTTCCCGATGACTTCGGAATCCCCAATGTTCAAGTTTCGATGGACGCCGCCACACTGTCGGACCCGTTGACGGCTTTCTACGACAGCGGCGAGGACCCAGCGCTGGACATTCTGCAACCACTCACAACGATTGGAAACAAGACAGCAGATAACTCGCCTGGGTCTGCCCAGACTGCAAAGGCCAGCTCAAGCTCAAAAGGTGAAGTGCAGGCGAATGACTGCTGCGAGATCTGCGGGTATCGGCCCAAGGGTGACCCGCAGTGGTTTAAAGGCAGTATGGCGAAGCACAAGAAGCTGCAACACTCGGCGGCACCACCGAAGATCTACCGCTGTCCGTACCCGGGCTGCACGAGCCAGTACAAGAATCGTCCGGACAACTTGAAGCAGCACCAGCAGGATAAAGGTCACTTTGTCGAAGGAGACACCAGCGTGCGGAGACCTAGCAAGAGGAAGAAGACAAGTGACTGAACGTCACAACACTTACGGATTTGACAGATTTTTTGAGTTTTTCGATAGATGACGGGATCGGATTATGGCGCACAAAGATACCATTTTGGCTACCGGGGCGTTCGAAGCCACCGAGAAGAAACAGCAAAACTTATTCTACCTGGGTCAGACCAACAGGCTGGCCTATTGTACTATATACCCTTGAGACAGATGACTGATGATATGCCGTAATACGAGGCGGCCGGGCTGTATGAAGCAGCCGTGCTGCACACAATCTAATGAGAACATCTATGACATGAATATCATAGAACGAAAAAAAAGGTTGAAATTTGGCCAAGATTTCGGTGTGCTCGGTGAAGGCGGGTGAGGGGGCAGGGATGGGACCCTGTAGCGGAAACTCCACTAAAAAAGCACCCGTGAAGCACAGACAAACCACCTCAGCCGGCTGGTTCGGTTTTGCAGGGCCCGGGGGCAAATGTAGGGCTGATTTGCGGGCTTCCAGGGGGAGCTTGGTGCTGTAGCGAGCCGACGCTTCGCTGCCCGGACGGTGTCGTTGGCACTGAGAAGATGTGGAAGTCCTGCGAACTCAGGAGGCGCCTTGAGAGCTGTGAGATACCAACCTTGGTAAGGTAGGTGGGTGCAGATCGTCTTTGGGATGGTGGTTCTGGCTGCAGTCGAACTGCGCTGCGCGTCTTGTGGAGAGGATACACAGATGTCCAACGAATTGACTCGTTTTTTTCATCCTTTTTATTCTTGCAGTTTATCCTGCGCGTGCCATTCAGGGTTTAAAGGGACCTGAAGGTTGAGCAGACAGCAAGGTGGACGGGAAGAGAGAGCCAGCACCGAGGTGTTGGAGGGGGCGTGTTCCCTCGAGAAGGGGCCCTGGGTGCCTGGGCTGGTACCTGCAAGAGGTGGTACAAGCGCAACCTAAGCTCACCTCACCTCCCATCACCTCCCCCGAACTGAACGAACGGCGTGCTGGGTGCTGGGTGCTGGTGGTTCTCTCTTGTGGGCGGGACACCTCCCGTCGATTTTGCATACTGGTGCCCTGCCTTTTTTTTTTCTATTCTCACTCCTGCGCTCCAGACTTTCAGCGGCATCACCTACCTAGCATGGCAGCAGCACCACCACACGGCACCACCAAAAAGCCGTGCAGCGACTCCCGTCGGCTTCGACCGTGATTAATCTTTGATTCATTTTCAACGTACACGCCTCTGTCCGGGAGGTGGGCGACATCAGTCAAATCAATCAATCACATTGTTAGCTGCTGCTGTCAATTAAATTGAGGGTGTCCAGGTCCCAACGGCATGCACTTTTTTTTTTTTTTTTTTTTTTTTCTGTCCTCTCGTGATGACTGCATTTCCCACGGGCAATCGTCCGCCCGGTCGGATGAGAAATTCTGCCTCGTACTCGTCGCAAGCGAAACACGTTGCTTCTCTGTGTTGTGTTTTTATTTATTTATTTTTTCCCGCTCTCTCGCGTGACCGGACTAATCGGGGGACGCGGTTTAAAGATAGAACAAGCAGCACGACTGGACCGGGACCTCGACCTGACCGGGCTGGGGCGGTCAACAATGGGGCCGGTGACATCACTTTCGCTCCAGAAACCAAGATCACGTGCGGTTTCCAGTCTCAATACGCCAGCTGGCTGTCCCGACCAGTCTTCTCATTGGCTGGGTGGACCTCTGAGGATGAAAAGGTGGAGTTTCGTTCGAGTCCCATCCTCTAGTCACACTCACACTGTCACAGTCCCGGTCAGCACCGTGCAGTGTCCCCGCCCCTTTTTGCGTGGGAAAAAAAAAAATGGCCCAAGGGAAGAAAAGGCCCGCGCCACAGAAAAATTCTCCCTTTGAGCTTTCGTCGACGACAGGCAGCCTTAGGCTTGCCTTTCCCCCCTTCTGGCACGTTTGGCAGCGTCTGGCACTTGCCAATCCCCCGTGCACTCTCCCTTTCCCGGCTGGCTCAGCAGGCTAGGCGGTTGTGTATTGGGTGTATTGGGCTAGTGTCCCCCTCCCCCCTCTCTGTGAAAGTCTGAAGTGACCCGGCTCGAGTCTCGCTCGTCTCTACCTTACCGTAGCCCTCGCCCTGACTCTCCGTCTCTTTCTCGCCCTCTCTGCTGGTCCTCGCCCACGTCCACGTCCCAGTCCCCCTTCCCCCCCTCCCGCCCAGGTCTCTTCCATGTCCGCCGCCCTCTCTTTCTCGCACACCACCCTTCACCTCGCATGTTTGCTCTCCCCCTTCTTTTCTGTGCACACCTCCCAGAACCCACACACACTCCACGCCTCTCCCTCCCCCCATTATCGACACCCCCAGACCACATTCAAGGGTTCGTTTGTTGCATCCTTTCTCGCATCTCTGGGATTCGGGTTACGATAGCGGAGGCTCTGTCATTCTGAGAGGATCCTCGCCGACGTCCACACCGATCCCGTCCTCGACTTCGAGTCGATTCTCACCACCGAGCCCGACGTCTGAACGCTTCTTCTCGCAAGGCCCAAGGCGGGCGACTCGCTCCTCTCGCCCTCGCCCTCGCCCTCGCCTCGCCTCGCGTTCACCCTCACACACAAAAAAACGCTTCATCCTCCTCTTCCTTCCTTTTTTTTGCCCTTCTCGAGCCCTCCGATCCTCTCTCTGAACCGGAGACGCTCCTCTCGACAGAATGTCGAGCCTGGGGCAGTCGGGTCCCAACAGCCATCCGGGCCTCGCCTTTCCTCAGCCAGGCATTCGACGCAGTCACGGCGGTCCTGGAGGCTTCCCTCCTCTACACGCGAACCCGGCAAACAAACCATCACCCGGCCCTCACAACGCGTCTCCTTATCAACAACAGGCTTACACGCCTCAGCAGCCTACCCAGGCTCAATACCCTCATCATCTCTTCCAGACCCAGACGCCCGTCAATGGCAACGTTAACGGCACCTCGCGTCCCCCGAGCCACGTCCCCAATGCCGCCACCCTCGGACGCCAGAGGGGTCCTCCCTCGCGGCAGCAGATGCCTCAACAGAGTGCGCCCTCCATGTTCCTTCCCTTAGGAGGACAACAGAATCTTGGCCACCAGCAGAGCCTGAGCCAACAACACGTCTTGGGGCAGCAACAGGGCCTAGGAGGACAACAAGGACTCGGTCAACAACAAGGACTTGGCCAGCAGCAGGGCCTGGGCCATCAGCAAGGCCTCGGCCAACATGGCCTCGGTCAACAGCAAGGTCTGGGACAACAACAAGGCCTGGGGCAGCATCAAGGACTCGGTCAGCAGCAAGGGCTTGGTCAGCAGCAGCAACAGCAGCACCAACAACACCAGCAGCACCAGCAGCAGCATCAGCAGCAGCACCAACAGCACCAGCAACCTCAACAGCACCAGCAGCACCAACAACATCAGCAACACCAACAGCAACACCATCAACAGCAGCAGCAGCACCAGCAGCAAAACCTGGGTCAGCAGAGCCTTGGCCAGCAGAGCTTGAGCCAGCAAGGGTTGAGCCAACAGAGTCTCGCCCAGCAAAGCCTCGGCCAACAGAGCCTCAACCAGCAACAGACGTTGAGCCAACAACAACAGCAGAGCCTTGCCCAGCAGCAGCAGCAACATCAACAACAGCAGCAGAGTCTGAGCCAGCAGCAAAGCCTGAGCCAGCAGCAAAAGTTGAGCCAACAACACAGCCTCAGCCAGCAGCAGCAAAACCTGAACCAGCAGCAAATTAAGAGCGAGCCGATCATACCCCAACAGCAACAGCAGCCTCAGCAACCGACGCCAAAGCCTGCCGTGCAGCAGGTCCCGCAGGCTCAGCAGATACAGCAACAGGTTCCACAGCAGGTCCAGCAGCAGGCTCAGCAAGTGCCGCAAGTTCCTCAGGTCCAACAGGTGCAGCAGGTGCAACAGCCTGCCCAACCCCGGCCTGAGACCCCGGCTCAGGCCAGCGAACACCATGGAGACAGCATGGAGGTGGAAACCCTCGCTGAAGATGGTGACTCGCTTGAGCCTAAGATGATTGATGGCGCCCCGTTCGTGCCTAGACAGCCAATGGGCGAGATGATGTCTGCCCCCCCAGAGGGAGGTAGCTACCCGACGTTGGAGGCGGTCCACAAGAGTGTGCTTGCGTACTGCACCTCTGTTGGGTACGCGATTGTTATTGGCCGTTCAAAGAAGACGGTTCCTGGTCTAAAGAAGGTGTTGTTCGTATGCGACAGGGCGGGTAAGCCCCCCAGTCGCGTCAGTCCCGAGTTCCGCAAGCGCAAGACGTCTTCCCGAAAATGCGATTGCCAATTTGGCTTCTTTGCCATTGAGCAGCGAACTCAGTGGACAATCCGATACCGTCCAGATCCTCAGCATCTGCAGCACAACCATGGTCCGAGCGAAAGCCCCCTCCTCCACCCGGCCGCTCGCAAGCTGGACAGCAAGATGGTTGCCGCCGTCAAAGCGCTCAAGGAAAATGGTGAGCCGGCGAAGTCAACAACGCGCGAAAGAGCAGTCGCTGACTCTTCGACAGGGGTTAGTGTTAACGAGACACTGGAAATATTGCAAAACGAAAACCCACACGTTCCTCTACTCCCTCGCGATATCTACAACGCACGAGCGGCGATCAATAGGAATCCTCAAAAGGTGGCGACGGGGCTAGCTGAGAACCGACCAGCCATCTACAGCAAGCCTCACCCAACGGCGGAGGAGCGCATCCGGGCAGACCTACGAAAGGAGCTCGCCAAGACGAAGGAAGACTTCGACAAATACAAGGAGGACAAACAAAAGGAGATTGATGAGCTGAAGAAGACGCTGGAGGAGAAGGAGCAGATCATTGGGCGATTCGAGATGTTTATCGACATTTGCAATCAGCGCGTCATGGTTCAACGGGAGAGGCTTGGGGATGCGTCCGGGGCGGCCAACGGTGGCAACTAGTTGTTGGACGCAGACCGCAAGGCGCTATATGTTCAGAAGGTATCCTAGCATGGCGGATCGGGAATGGGTATTGGGATAGTGTCAGGCTGTACGAAGCTTTCTTTGTCGTGTCACGGAAGCATGGCCGTTGGTCGTTCGGAGAGCCAGGCGGGAACGGATCAGGTGTTTGATTTGGGCGGAGTCGTTTGGTCGTGCGTTCTTGGGTCCCTTAGAGTTTTGGGGACTACATGGTTCTTTGATGTGTTACTGTCTACGGAAAGAGAAGGGATGCATTGGGCGGGTTTTAAAGCAGCAGCAAACATTGCGAACATGACTGAAGCATTGAACTTTTGGTTTCGAGCTGTCAACTCTGTGATATTGACTAAGCAACAGTGAGATACTGCGGTCTGCACAGCTGACTGACATTTGGTATGTAAGGTGAGGCTAGACGAGGCTACGGAAAGTGAGGTGATGTCAGGCAAGATGGACTGCCAAACCGGTAGGTTCCTAGCAGGTGTCCGGGCCAGTCCAAGTCGATTAGTGGGGCGAGGGCGCGCGGGCTGGCGGGATGCTGCAGCTCAAGCTACCTTACCTTACCAGGGGCCGCTGCTAATAGAAAGACGATTAATAGTAATTTTGGGGCTCAAGGATAGCGGGAGTGGGCGTTGGTGGCAGATTGGACATCGCGTTGCGACCGCAGACGGTGCATTTCCCACCGATCTTTGCGTCTGATCGTAACGCTACGATGAGGACCGAGAAGCACGAGGAGCGAATGCGCCATGGGCATTGTTGAGATGAGAGGGATGTTGTTGTCGATTATTACCTAAGTCGTCAAGGGCCCTCTGCTCTGCGTTGGCACATTTTGGCACAGTCAGCAACGAAACCACAGAGACTAGGTACCTAAGGCGTGCATATAGGCTTGCACTAGAGACCGGGCTTGATGCAGAATTATTTATGCCTGGCCGCGCCATGTGAGGGGCCAAGGACAGCGTGTCTGAGCTTCCTCCACAAGCATTCACAAAAAAACGGATGCAAGGCAGCCAATCAAATAAGCCCCGCAATCCTCAGTGGGACACCACACGCCTTTAGTGGCCAACGCCTCCTGACACATGCTGTCGCGACAAGGATCTGTCCTGGTCGCGTCCATTGGGAAGGAAAAAAGAGAAGGTACCGTTTTCGCAGTCTCCCGCGCTGGAGTCGCTGCAAAACACCCATGAGGTACATGAATCACTGAGGTGCAGCTTTGCGTGCCTTCCATGCCCCTGACTTTTTGGACCGAAGGGTTCTGTAATAAACTAGAGGCAACGTGAAAGTGGGCCGGGGGACAGGTCGACTTTCCGGGGCTCCAGAGGTATACTGCGACGGTTTAGAGTAGAAAGTCAACACTGCTGCAGGCGGGAAGACGTGGACCTTCCCGGAGACAACTTTTGGCGCAGCATCGACCGAGCCGCGAATAATTGACCCAACTTACTAACAACCACCCACCACCACCAAAAGAACATCGCGAAGCTCTCTCGACTAGACGATACCCCGAGAATCCACGAGGATTCATAACAACAAGCACGCTCCTTTAGCATCTTGTCTTCGTTTCTCTTCTTTCCTTCCATCTACACCGCGTTTAATACTGCGGCCGGCAACGCTCTCGCCCCTGAGGTTGCCTCTGACTCGACAGACCTAGCTGTCCACCACAACCTCTCGCCCGACCGTCACACCTACGATGATGCCGACCTCGTCTCTGTAAATACCGTCTTCTTCCGTCCGAATACACGTCTGCCGCCATGGAGGTGGCTTCTCCCTCGATCCCTGGCGCGAACGGCGTCGCCTCGCCCACGTCCGACCCCTCGATCGATCCCGTCCGCGTCGTCGACCACATAGCTCTCGCATGCCAGATAGCTCTCGGCGCAAACCAGGAGGACCTCGAGAGTCCCGGCAGCTTGCTTCACAAGCATCGCTACTCCGATACCCTCCAGCGCTGCGCCCGCTTCGCAACCGATACCCCCAACACCTTGTACATTCAGAAGGATATCCTGCCGGCCTCTGCGATACAGAATGGAGAGGACTCAAGTTCGTCGCCCGCTGCCACGAGCTCATCCGTCGTGGCCAATGTTGCTAACCGAGTTCACGCAGAGCCTCCGTCCTACACGTACTCTCTGACCACCGAGATCTCCTCGTCCCCGACAACCGCGTCTGTCCTCGTCCTGCTCAAGCAACGGCCTGGCCCCATCGATCCCGTGCTCCCTCTTACCTCCCAGATTCTCCTCACTAATCTCCCAGGCCCTGCTACTCTGAACGCCACCGCCGGCGAGCAGGGTCCTTCGACCTCGCCTTTCGAGATTCTTCACTCTTACGTTCACAATGCGCTGGCGCCGTATTTCGATGCCAACACCCGGAGCCAAATCACCAATGGCGCCAGGGGAAGGGCCGACGTCGACTCCAAGACTGGAATTCCTGTCACGAAGAAGAGGTGGAACGATCTCGAGCTGAGCTTGTTGCATCTGCAGCAGAATGTCGAGATCCCCGAGGTCTCCCTCATGTTCCACACGATGGTGCAGAACGCGCTGGAGGAGGCCGAATCCCGACACTCTAAGCCAACCCTCGATCTCATCCCGGGCGCCGTCCTCTCCGACAGTACGTTTCTCAACAGTCTCCAGAACAACGTGAACAGCTGGATCAAGTCGATCCAGGTCATTACGAGAATGACCAGGGACCCCGCCGACAGCGCCAAGGATTTCAAGTTCACTGCTAGCCAAGAGGTCAACTTTTGGTTGTCGATGGAGTCCGCTCTGGAGGGAATCGAAGGACAGCTCCGCAGCGAGGGAGTTCTTCTGACGTTGGAGATTCTCAAGCACGCGAAGCGTTTCCAGGCGACTGTCAGTTTCACGGCCGACACGGGTCTGAAGGAAGCTATGGAAAAGGTCCAGAAGTACAACCAGCTCATGAGAGATTTCCCGCTTGATGAGCTGCTTTCTGCCACATCCATGTCCAAGGTGAAGGACGCTATCGTGCAAATCTTTGGCCACCTGAACAGGAAGCTGAGAATCTGCCCTTACCCCATTCGTAGGGCACTGCCTTTGGTGGAGGCCATCTCTGGCGATTTGGACGAGGTTCTCCATCGATTGCTACCGGGGACCGAGCTCGTCAACCTTGATTACTCCGAGTTCAAGGGTATCATGAAGTCTTGCGACGACATCTTTACTACCTGGGATGAGAGCATCAAAGAGTTTACCAACGTCGCCCGTGAAGTTACGCGTCGCAGAAACGAGAAGTTCATCCCCATTAAGGTCAATCCCAAGCATGGCGAGCTTCAAGGACGTCTGAAGTACGTCAGCACTTTCCGTGACAACCATGAGCAACTGCAGCGCACCATTGTCAATGTGCTTGGCCCCAAGGCCACCGTGAGCGGCCTGACCGAAACGACCGGCACTAATGGCGTCGTTGTCGTGGAGGAGATGGGCGACGTGGATGCCGTCGAGGAAGTGAAACAGGCGTGGGAAGCGTTGAAGAACGTCGACCTTCTGGACGTCTCCGCCGAGGGTACGGAGAGATGGGCCAAGGCCGAGAACATGTACAATGAACGGACTTCTCGCGTCGAGAACTCCATCATTGCGCGTCTCCGAGACCGTCTGGCGACTGCGAAAAACGCCAACGAAATGTTCCGCGTCTTCTCCAAATTCAACGCTCTTTTCGTGCGACCCAAGATTCGTGGTGCCATTGCTGAGTACCAGAACCAGCTCATGGAGCACGTCAAGCAAGCCATTCATGGCCTTCACGAGCGCTTCAAGCAGCAGTATGGCCACTCCGAAGCACACGCCATGGCTCAACTGCGTGATCTGCCACCTGTTTCTGGAGCTATCATTTGGGCTCGACAGATCGAGCACCAGCTGGACAACTACATGAAGAAGGTCGAAGACGTTCTTGGTGTTGAATGGGCCATCCACGCCGAAGGTCAGAAGCTTCAGAGCGAGAGCAACTTGTTCCGCAAGAAGCTCGACACTCAGACCATTTACAAGGCATGGCTTGACGACGTCCAGCGCCGGCAAATCTCCATCTCCGGTTTTCTCTTCGACATTCGCCGCATGAGAGCGAACGGTGGCAACTATGAGCTTCTTGTCAACTTCGATCCCCAGGTCATCACTCTGTTCAAGGAGACGCGAAACCTAATGTGGCAGAACTATGCTGTGCCTCACTCCATCAACAATGTGTCCAAAGATGCCAAGCGCGTATACCCGTTCGCCGTCAGCCTTATGGAGAGTGTTCGCACCTTCTCGCAAACTATGCGTCAGATTTCCGAGATGGGCGAGGAAGCGGTTCTCGTCTTTGGATACAGGAACGACGTCTACGCCCTGGTGGCCCGGGGTGTTCCCCTCAGATGGGAGTCCTTCGTCAACTCGCACGAGATTTTCTTCTCTACCAAGAATAATGCCAATCTGCCGTCTGTCTCTGAGTTCGGTTTGTCAAAGCCATCAGAAAGCAAGCACAGTCTGTTCATCCGCGAGTTTGCTGCGGCCGTGTCTTTGCTCCAGGCCAAGACTGCCTCTCTGGCCTCGATTCACGCCACCGTGGAGAAGGCTCTTCTTGAACTCAACACCTGCCCCTACGAAGCCGACGCCTTTACCTCGCGCCTGGAGACCATTCAGACAGCTGTTGACCAGCTGAACCTGGAGCAGTATGTCAACCTCCCCTACTGGGTTGAGAACATGAACCAGAAGCTCAAGGATGTGCTCCTGGCTCGTCTTCAAGACGCCATTCTTACCTGGATCCAAGCCTTCGAGGACGAGTATCTTGACGACGGCCGCCGGAAGCAAGTCATGGATAATGGCGAGGCGCCAACTCCCCAAGGTCCAACGATCAAGCGCCTGGTCCATGAGTTGTCCATGCGGAACCAGGTGATCTACTTGGATCCTCCGCTGGAGTATGCCCGCTCGAGCTGGTTCGTACAGTTGCACGAATGGCTGGGAATTGTTTGCAACCTGAAGAAGATTAAGGCTACGCGTTACCAGATGACCCTTACCACTACAACACTGGACGAGCCTCGTTTCGACGACCTGCCTGGCGAGTGCACCGATTTGCTCAGCCGCGTCTACGTTTCTGTGGAGAAGAAGATTCAAGAAATCAGCACATATGTCGACAAGTGGCTTCAGTTCCAGTCCCTATGGGATCTTCAATCTGAGCAGGTGTACGAGGCCCTTGGCGACCAGCTCGCTCGATGGCTGCAACTCCTTCAGGAAATTCGCAAGACCCGCCAGACTTTCGACACCCAAGAGGTCAGCAGGCAGTTTGGCCACACGACAATTGACTACGACCAGGTGCAAACCAAGGTCAACGCCAAGTACGATCAGTGGCAGCACGAGATCTTGATGAAGTTCGCCAGCAGGCTCGGCAATCGCATGCGTGAGGTCCACGCTGATATCGAGAAGGCCCGCCGCGACCTCGAGGGCCAGGGTCTTGATGCCTCATCCACGGCTACAGCCGTCCAATTCATCACTGTCGTGCAGGCCTGCAGGCGCAATGTTAAGCTCTGGGCACCCGAGATTGATATGTTCAGGCAAGGACAGTCGACACTTGTGCGACAACGCTACCAGTTCTCCAATGACTGGCTCCACATCGAGCAGATTGATAGTTCTTGGGAATCCTTGACTGAGATCTTGGACAAGAAGTCCAAGATTGTCCAGGACCAGACCGATGCCCTCAGATCCAAGATCATTGCGGAGGACAAGATTGTGAACGACAGGATTGCCGAGATCGCCGTGCAATGGAACGACGAGAAGCCAGTGTCTGGAACCATCCAGCCTGACATTGCGTCTGCCACCCTCACCACTTTCGAGAGCAAGATCTCCAAGTTGCAGACCGACTTCGAGATGGTTGCTAAGGCCAAGGAGGCCCTCGACATCCCTGCCAGCGCCGATACCTCTTTGGGTACCATCCTGGAGGAGGTCCAGGATTTCCAGTCCGTCTGGTCTAACCTGTCCACTATTTGGGCCAGTCTGAATGAGACGAGAGAGATCTTATGGACGGCTGTCCAGCCCAGAAAGATTCGCTCCAAGATCGACGACCTCATCAAGAGCACCAAGGAGATGCCCAGTCGCATGCGTCAGTACGCTGCCTTCGAACACGTTCAGACCATCCTTCGCGGCCTTCTCAAGGTCAACTCTCTGCTTTCAGATCTCAAGTCTGAAGCTATCCGGGACCGCCATTGGACGAAGATTTACAAGCAAATCAAGCCTGGCAAGCGATACTCGCCCGTTTCTATGACCCTCGGTGATGTCTGGGACCTCAACCTGGTCGCCACAGAGGTTATTGTCAGGGACATCATTACCCAGGCTCAGGGTGAGATGGCCTTGGAGGAATTCCTGAAGCAAGTTCGCGAGACATGGTCCAACTATGGACTGGAGCTTGTCAACTACCAGAACAAGTGCCGCCTCATCCGTGGCTGGGATGATCTGTTCGCAAAGTGCAGTGAGAACTTGAACTCTCTCCAGGCTATGAAGCACTCTCCTTACTACAAGGAATTCGAGGAGGAGGCAAGCTCTTGGGAAGACAAGCTTAACAGAGTACACGTCCTCTTTGATGTTTGGATTGACGTTCAAAGACAGTGGGTGTACCTGGAGGGAGTCTTCACTGGCAACGCCGATATCAAGCACCTGTTGCCTGTGGAGTCCTCCAGATTCCAGAACATCAACAGCGAATTCTCTGCCGTTATGAAGAAGGTCTACAAGCAGCCGTACGTCCTCGACGTCCTTCAAATCCCCAACGTCCAGAAGTCTCTCGAGAGACTTGCAGAGTTGCTCAACAAGATCCAGAAGGCTCTTGGTGAGTATCTCGAGAAGGAGCGTGTCTCCTTCCCTAGATTCTACTTCGTTGGTGACGAGGACCTCTTGGAAATGATTGGTAACAGCAATGACACTCTCCGTATTGCTAAGCATTTCAAGAAGATGTTCGCTGGTCTCTCGGGACTGATCATGGACGACGAGACTATCATCTCTGGCTTCACGTCCAAGGAGGGCGAGGCGGTGCGGCTCAAGAAGGAAATCTCTCTGGCCAAAACGCCCAAGATCAACGACTGGCTGGCTCTCCTGGAAAGCGGTATGAAGAACACTCTCGCAGAGCTCCTGGCGGAAGCTGTCGAGCATTACACTCCTATTTTCGAATCTGAGAAGATCGAGATGTCTGCGATGAACGAATTCATGGAGGCTTTCCCCAGTCAAATCGTTGTTTTGGCCACCCAAGCCGTCTGGACCACCGTTGTGGAGAAATCACTCGCAGACGGCGGCAAGACGCTGCAGTCACTCTATGAACGTGAAGTACAAGTGCTTCGTCTGCTGGCCGACACCGTCCTCGGCGATCTTGAAGTCATCCAGCGCAAGAAGTGTGAGCAGCTTATCACTGAGTGCGTTCACCAGCGTGACGCTATTGAGAAGCTCATCAACCTCAACGCAACGGCGCCGACTCACTACTTCTGGCTGCTCCAGATGCGTTACCACTACTCCCCTGATGGTGACTTCCAGCAGCGTCTGCAGATCAAGATGGCCAACGCCAAGCTCAGTTACGGTTTCGAGTATCTTGGAGTTCCCGATCGCCTGGTCAGAACGCCCCTCACCGACCGCTGCTTCCTCACCCTCACTCAAGCTCTCTGCCAACGTCTCGGTGGATCTCCCTACGGACCTGCCGGTACCGGTAAAACGGAATCAGTCAAGGCCCTTGGTCTACAACTGGGTCGCTTCACGTTGGTCTTCTGCTGTGACGACACCTTTGATTTCCAGGCCATGGGTCGTATTTTCCTCGGTATTTGCCAAGTCGGTGCCTGGGGTTGTTTCGACGAGTTTAACCGTCTTGAGGAGAGAATCTTGTCCGCTGTTTCGCAGCAGATCCAGAACATTCAGCTTGGTCTGAAGCAGGGCGCCGAAGACGACAAGGCTCAGATCGAGCTGGTCGGACGTCAGCTCCACGTCAACGCCAACACTGGTATCTTCATCACCATGAACCCTGGCTACGCCGGTCGTTCCAACCTCCCCGACAACTTGAAGAAGCTCTTCCGCAGCGTCGCCATGTCCAAGCCCGACAAAGAACTCATTTCCGAAGTCATGCTGTACTCTCAGGGTTTCAACCAGGCTAAGCAGCTGTCCAAGCAGACTGTGCCGTTCTTCGACCAGTGCTCTGCTAGACTGTCGAAGCAGGCTCATTACGATTTCGGTCTCCGTGCCTTGAAGAGTGTTCTCGTTAGCTCTGGTGGCTTGAAGCGTGCGCGACTGGCAGCTAGTGACGGCAGCATCGGCGCTGAAGAGGTTGTTGAACCAGAGATCATCGTGCAGAGTATTCGGGAAACCATTGCTCCAAAGTTGATCAAGAGTGATGTCGAGATCCTCACCGAGGTTGAGGAGACTTGTTTCCCTGGCGTCAAGTATGTTCCCGCCAACTTGGAGAAACTGGAGGAGGCCATCCGAACTCTCGCTGCCGAGAGACAGCTGGTTGTCAACGATACCTGGATGACCAAGGTCCTTCAACTCTACCAGATCCAGAAGATCCACCACGGTGTAATGATGGTGGGCAACTCTGGTACGGGTAAATCTGCTGCCTGGACTCTTCTGCTCGACGCGCTCCAGAAGGTCGAGGGTGTTGAGGGCGTGCAGCATGTCATTGATTCCAAGGTCATGTCCAAGGAGGCTCTGTACGGTAACCTCGACTCTACCACGCGCGAGTGGACAGACGGTCTCTTCACCAGTATCCTCCGAAAGATCGTCGACAACCTCAGAGGCGAGGACTCCAAGCGTCACTGGATTGTCTTTGACGGTGACGTCGACCCCGAGTGGGTTGAGAACTTGAACAGTGTTCTGGACGACAACAAGCTTCTAACGCTTCCCAATGGTGAACGTCTCAACCTGCCTGCCAACGTCCGCATCATGTTCGAGGTCGAGACTCTCAAGTACGCCACTCTTGCCACTGTCTCTCGTTGCGGTATGGTTTGGTTCAGCGAGGATACCGTGTCGCCCGTCATGATGCTCGACCATTATCTCGAGACATTGCGCTCCAAGCCTTTCGAGGACCTCGACGAAGACAGTGTCGGCGCCGGGCAAAGCCCCGCAAAGGCTCTGGCTGTCCAAGAACAGGTTGCCGATCTACTCAAGGCTTACCTCGGCGGGGAGGACTTCCTCGTCCAGGCGCTCAAGGAAGCCGAGAGTTTCAACCACATTATGGACTTCACTGTTGCTCGTGTTCTGAACACGCTGTTCTCTCTGTTGAACAAGGCTGTTCGTGACATGATTGAGTACAACGCGCAACACTCCGACTTCCCCTTGGACCCCGAGCAGGTCGAGGCCTTCATCGCCAAGAAGCTTCTTCTTGCCCTCGTCTGGGCTCTGACTGGTGACTGCCCTCTTAACGACAGGAAGTCATTTGGAGATGTTGTCGTTGGTCTCGCCAACTTCGGCAACCCTCCTCTGGATGGCTCCAGCTCGCTCATTGACTTCGACGTCACCCTGCCTCAAGCGGAATGGTCCCCTTGGCAGAACCAAGTGCCGACTATTGAGGTCAACACCCACTCCATCACCCAGACTGACGTCGTCATTCCCACGCTCGACACAGTTCGTCACGAGGATGTCCTCTACTCTTGGCTGGCTGAGCACAAGCCGTTACTGCTTTGCGGTCCTCCCGGTTCGGGTAAGACTATGACGCTGTTCAGCGCTCTTCGCAAGCTTCCCAACATGGAGGTTGTCGGCCTCAACTTCTCCAGCGCCACCACCCCCGATCTCTTGATCAAGACCTTCGAGCAATACTGCGAGTACAAGAAGACCTTGAACGGAGTTATGCTCTCGCCCACTCAAATTGGCAGATGGCTCGTCATCTTCTGCGATGAAATCAACTTGCCCGCTCCCGACAAGTACGGAACTCAGAGGGCCATCTCCTTCCTCCGCCAGCTCGTTGAGCACAACGGCTTTTGGAGGACATCGGACAAGTCCTGGGTCACGCTTGACCGCATCCAGTTCGTCGGTGCCTGTAACCCTCCCACCGACGCCGGTCGTACTCCCCTTGGCGCCAGATTCCTCCGCCACGCCCCTCTTATCATGGTCGACTATCCCGGAGAGCTTTCACTGCTTCAAATCTACGGCACTTTCAATTCTGCCGTCCTCAAGATCATCCCGGCGCTTCGCGGCTACTCTGAGCCACTCACGCAAGCCATGGTCAAATTCTACCTGGAATCTCAGAAACGCTTTACACCAAAGATCCAACCTCACTACGTGTACAGTCCTCGTGAGTTGACAAGATGGGTCAGAGGTATTTACGAGGCAATTCGGCCTTTGGAGACACTGTCCATCGAAGGTCTCGTCCGCATCTGGGCACACGAGGCTCTTCGCCTGTTCCAGGATCGTCTCGTTGCCGAGGACGAGCGCCAGTGGACCGACGACGCTGTGCGACGTATCGCTCTTGATCTGTTCCCTACCGTTGACGACCAGAAGGCTCTTGGTGGGCCCATCCTCTTCTCCAACTGGCTCTCGAAGAACTACGTCCCTGTTGACCGAGAGCAACTTCGTGACTTTGTCAAGGCCAGACTCAAGACTTTCTGCGAAGAAGAGGTTGACGTGCCGCTTATCCTGTTCAACGACGTCTTGGAGCACGTCCTCCGCATCGATCGTGTCTTCAGACAGCCCCAGGGTCATCTTATCCTCATCGGTGTCAGTGGAAGTGGAAAGACTACTCTTTCTCGTTTCGTGGCTTGGATGAATGGTCTGAAGGTCTTCCAGATCAAGGTGCATGGCAAGTACTCTGGTGAGGACTTCGACGACGATCTCCGTGATGTTCTCCGACGTTGCGGTTGCAAGGGCGAAAAGATTTGCTTCATCATGGACGAAGCCAACGTTCTTGACTCCGGTTTCCTTGAGAGAATGAACACCTTGCTTGCCAACGCCGAGGTTCCTGGTCTCTTTGAGGGCGACGAGTTCGCTGCCCTCATGACAGCTTGCAAGGAGGGCGCTCAGCGACAGAACCTGCACCTTGACTCGCCCGAAGAACTCTACAAGTGGTTCACTCAACAGATTGTCAAGAATTTGCACGTTGTGTTCACCATGAACCCGCCAGAGGGTGGCCTCGGCTCCAAGGCCGCAACCAGTCCTGCCTTGTTCAACCGTTGTGTGCTCAACTGGTTCGGTGACTGGTCAGACCAGGCCCTCTTCCAGGTCGGCCATGAGCTCACCACCTCCATGGATCTGGACCGTCCCAACTTCCAGGCGCCGGACACCATTCCGGTGGCCTACCGCGCCCTTCAGCTACCTCCTACGCACCGCGAGACCATTGTCAACTCCATGGTCTACATCCATTACTCCCTCCAACGCTTCAACGCCAAGCTACTCAAGCAGCAAGGCAAGGTTACTTTCCTCACGCCCAGACATTTCCTGGACTTCGTCGCCCAGTACGTCAAGCTGTACAATGAGAAGCGTGAGGACTTGGAAGAGCAGCAGCGCCATCTCAACGTCGGTCTCGAGAAGCTCAGAGACACTGTCGACAAGGTTCGCGACCTCAGGGTCAGCCTTGCCGAGAAGAAGACTCAACTCGAGAAGAAGGATGCTGAGGCGAACGAGAAGCTGCAGCGCATGGTTGCTGACCAGAGAGAGGCCGAGCAGAGGAAGAACACTTCCTTGGAGATTCAGGTCGCTTTGGAGAAGCAAGAAGCCGAGGTTGCAACGCGCAAGAAGGTCGTCTTGGACGATCTCGCAAGAGCCGAACCCGCTGTCGAGGAGGCAAGAGCTAGTGTTAGCAACATCAAGCGTCAGCACCTTACCGAAGTTCGATCCATGGGTAACCCTCCTCAGGGTGTCAGACTCGCACTGGAGTCTGTCTGTGCCCTGCTTGGTCACAAGGTCAACGACTGGAAGATGATTCAGGGTGTTATCCGTCGCGACGATTTCATTGCCAGCATCGTCAACTTTGACAACGAGAAGAACATGACGAAGCCTCTTCGTCTCAAGATGCGCAAGGATTTCTTGTCCAACCCCGAGTTCACTTTCGACAAAGTCAACCGTGCCTCCAAGGCCTGCGGTCCCCTCGTGCAGTGGGTTGAAGCACAGGTTTCGTACTCCGACATTTTGGACCGTGTCGGCCCTCTCAGAGAAGAGGTCGATCAGCTTGAGGAGCAGGCTCTGCAAACCAAGGCAGAGGCCAAGGCTGTTGAGAACACCATCAACACCCTCGAGTCTAGCATCGCCCAGTACAAGACGGAGTACGCCGCGCTCATTAGCGAGACACAGGCCATCAAGTCAGAGATGTCCAAGGTTCAGTTCAAGGTCGACAGAAGTGTCAAGTTGCTCGACAGTCTGTCTTCGGAGAGAGTTCGTTGGGAGGAGGGAAGCAAGTCTTTCGAGACTCAAATCAGCACCCTCGTTGGCGATGTCCTTGTTGCCGCCGCCTTCTTGGCTTACAGCGGTCTCTACGACCAGACTTTCCGCAAGTCAATGATGGATGACTGGCTTCACCAGCTTCAACTCTCAGGCGTTCAGTTCAAGCCGCATAATCCGGTCACTGAGTACTTATCGACCGCTGATGAGCGCTTGACCTGGCAGGAGAACAGCTTGCCTGTGGACGATCTGTGCACGGAGAATGCCATCATTCTCAAGCGGTTCAACCGTTACCCTCTCATCATCGATCCTTCTGGCCGAGTCACCGAGTTCCTGCAGAAGGAGAGCAAGGACCGCCGCCTCACTGTCACCAGTTTCCTGGATGATTCCTTTACCAAGCAACTGGAGAGTTCGCTGCGTTTCGGCAACCCAATTCTCATTCAAGATGCTGAATACCTGGATCCCATCCTCAACCAGGTCTTGAACAAGGAGTACCAAAAGACTGGCGGACGTGTTCTTATCCAGCTTGGCAAGCAGCAGATTGATTTCTCGCCTTCGTTCAAGATCTACCTGTCGACTCGCGACCCCTCCGCCACCTTCCCTCCCGACATTTGCTCTCGTACCACCTTCGTCAACTTTACCGTCACGCAGAGCTCTCTCCAGACCCAGTCACTTAACGATGTGCTCAAGTCGGAGAGACCTGATGTCGATGAGCGCCGATCTAACCTCATCAAGCTGCAGGGTGAGTTCAAGATTCATCTCAGGCAGTTGGAGAAGCGTCTTCTGCAAGCCCTCAACGAGTCTCGCGGCAACATTCTCGACGACGACAACGTCATTGAGACCTTGGAGACTCTGAAGACAGAAGCAGCAGAGATTTCCGACAAGATGAGCAATACCGAGGGTGTCATGGCCGAGGTTGAGGAAATCACTCAGCAGTACGGCATCATTGCCAGGTCCTGCAGTACTGTATTCGCCGTGCTGGAGCAGCTGCACTACCTCAACCACTTTTACCAGTTCTCGCTCCAGTACTTCCTCGACATTTTCCACTCCGTTCTTCATGGTAACAAGAACCTCGCCAACGAGACCAACCACAACATTCGGCGAGACATCATCGTCAAGGATCTTTTCGTCACCACGTTCAAGCGGACTGCGCTCGGCCTGCTTCAGAAGGACCGAATCACGCTGGCCATGCTGCTTGCCCAGGCGTCGCCTTACAAGATGGACAAGACCTTAATTGACGTCATCCTTGATGATCGCGTGGAGGGTAAGGATCTCTCAACCGACAAGGAGGCGAGAGAGGAAGCTTGTGCCCGAGCTGGCCGCATGACTGTGCTCAAGGATAAGCTAGAGCACATCACAAACGAGCAGTGGGAGAAGTTCCTCTCTGAGGAACTGGCCGAGAACTTCGTACCCAAGATCTGGGACGACAATGTCGAGCCTTTCGATCAGGCCTTGCAGTCTCTGCTTCTTGTCAAGCTCTTCCGCCTCGACAGGTTCGTGCCTGCTGCAGAGCGCTTTGCCGCCCTTGTCTTTGGTGCCGATATCTTCGATATTGTCGAAGATCTCAAGGAAACTGTCACCCAGGCACCTGCAACCCGACCTATTTCTTTGGTCTCCAGCCCTGGTTTCGACGCCAGTTACAAGGTCGACAACCTCGTTGAGAGGATGCGAGTCAAGTGCACCAACATTGCCATGGGTTCCAACGAAGGTCTGGCAACCGCCGACAAGGCCGTCAACAATGCCGCACAGCTGGGCAACTGGGTCTTGGTCAAGAACGTCCATCTTGCACCTACTTGGCTGCAGAGTCTCGAGAAGCGCATGGAATCACTCAACCCTCACTCCGACTTCCGTCTCTTCCTTTCCATGGAGTCGAGTCCCAAGATTCCCGTCAATCTGCTTCGCGCGTCGAGAGTTCTCATGTACGAGCAACCTGCTGGTGTCCGTGCCAACATGAAGGACTCCATGTCCTCTCTATCAACCAGGTCTGCCAAGGCCCCCGTCGAACGCACCAGGCTCTACCTGCTGCTCGCCTTCTTGCACGCAGTTGTTCAGGAGCGTCTTCGTTACGCACCTAATTTGGGTTGGAAGGGTTTCTGGGAGTTCAATGACAGTGACGTAAGTTTTGTTGGACACTGAATTTTCTAGGATCGTGCTAACATGCCTCAGTACGAATGCTCCGCATTTATCATTGACACCTGGATCGAGAACGCTGCTGGCAACCGCACAAACATTGCCCCTCAGAGCATTCCCTGGGAGATGATCCGGTACCTCGTGACCGAAACCTACGGTGGCAAGATTGACAATGAGGGCGACTTCAAGCAGCTGAACCAGCTCGTCCACTCATTCCTGACACCGTCCGCCTACGACGTCGGACACAAGCTTGTCGAAAGCGCAGAGGGCCAGGAAACCAGTCTTGAGGTTCCATCAGGCACGTCTCTGCCGGACTTTATGGCATGGATTCACAAGTTGCCTGAGCGCGAGCCGCCTACATACCTCGGCCTGCCGGCCAACGCCGAGAAGCTGCTCCTGGTCGGTCTCGGAAAGAGTCTCATTGGCAACTTGAGGAAGGTGACGGAGTTGTTGGAGGAGGGTGAGCAGTTGATGGTTGAAGCTTAGTAAGCTTCAGCAGATCGTCGAGTATGGACATGGTCTGGCCCCGCCTGAGACAGGGCCATATTTCCTTTTGTAAAGACTCTAGAGCGCGCAGCGCCGTCTTTTACTTGTTTAATCGTCTAGACTGTCGGGGGCCATTATCAAACTACTACTACTGCTACATCATTATTGGCGTATCACCGGAATGCGGCTAAAGGTTGAATCGGGGGCGCAGGATGGGTTGCGTCGTCCGTTTGTCACACTGATACCCCAAAGCTCAGATTGATTCCCCCTGTTTGCGATCATTTTGATCGTGGGTTTAGAGGTGTTCACAAGATAGAATGGTCGCAATTTATATTGTTTGTGCAACGTTTTGTCCTAGCTTCTGTGAAGTCAAATTGGTCATTAGATCTCTTCTTGGGCATGACGGTTTAGTTGGTGATTCTTTGCGGTTTTGAAGTATGACACATGACTTCGGTGCCCAAAGTAAAGCCTCAAGGGATTTGAGGTTCGTTGCCATGGGGCTTTAGAAGTTGGAAGCTCGTTCGTTCATCCACTTGACGCCAAGAACTCGACTTTTAGCGGTAGAAGGTGGCAGTGGTCTTGGTAAAGTTCTGTTTTAGAGGATACGGAGAAAAACACACTTTGACGCTGTTACCCTCATGTTTGGTTTTACGTCCGTGCTTGAGGGAACATCGCCACATCAAACTCCAGAACTACGCTTTAGGCCAGGACGTACGAGGGAGTTGCTAAATTTTCCGTGTCTCGTTCGCTATGTGCTTGAACAAAAAGAGGCTTTGAGACTTAGTTTCCATTGGTTGAGCGTCTCGCTTTCCGACGCTGTCCGAAGGTAGGCACCATCATCAGGCTTTACACGGCGGAATTACACGGATCGTCCGATGCCCGCGGAGACGACCATAGTGGGAAAGGGAGTACAGGGCGTAGGGCTGAGCAATAAAGAATAAGGGATGAAAAGCGAAACCGAATTCTCTCGAAATGGCCTATCAACTTTGTTTGTACTACTAGGGTGGGGACTGAAAGGGGGTGCTGGAGAGAAAAAGTCGTAATGTTGAGAGGGGATCGTCAAATTATCATCCAGCAGACATCCACACCCGTTGGGCCAAGCTTGCTCCGCCACTCTGATCGTTGAAACATGCATACATGGGTTTCAAATGTCGTGCCTCGGCTTATTGTAGTTAGAAAAGACCCTCGATAGTAATCACTCGTCGCCCTTTTCTGCAGACGCCGCCTTTACGGTGACCATTAGAGGCTCCCCGTTACCCTTAGCCGAGCGAACTAGTGCCTGGAACTCTCCGTCATTGACGAGGTCTTTCATCTTAATCTCCCTCGTCCTTCCTAGACTCTCCAGTTCATCCAACCGGTCCAACGTGGCTTGAAGGTGCTCCTCAAAACCCTCCTGCGCGCAGATCTCACGGAATGCATTTTGCATTGGCACCGAGTCAGCCCGGACAATTGAGTTGGAGTCAATGGAGAAGATGTTGACGTGATCGTGCCGCTGAATCAGGTCCGGCCTGGTCATGATCTGTCTCACCTCGTGGAGGGGTATCTCTGGCAGCCGGCCGTCGGTGATGCCCTCCCGGACCATGTTCTTCTCCTTCTCGACAAGAGCTTTGGCCAGCACCATCGCAGCGGCCGAAAAGTCCTGCTGGTCCTCGGCGTTGTCGTCAATATCACCACCCAAAATCCAGCACTGCCCGAGGAGCCAGCGCTTTTCCCGCTCGCAGATTAGGTCGCAGGCGTGGAGCATGTCCTCGGACCGGGCCACGTGGTCGAGGAAACCGACACGCCCGCCGATTTTGTTGTAGACATGGTCTAGGATTTTCTGCGGCACAGCCTCCTTGAAGACCTTTGCTCGGAAGTCTTTAAGGGAGGCCAGGGCGGGTCCACGGGGGATGTCGTGGATGTCTGCTACGCTCAAGCGCGTTGCTTGCCACCTGAGGCGCTCTGTAATGCTGTGATCGTCGCTCGTAAGTACCACTGTCACGAGGCGGCTGGCGGCCCAGAGTTCGGCTCGCTGTTGGATAAGCTCGAATAAGTTGCGGCCGTGGTCGTCTTCTCGCAATAAATGGACGCGGTTGATGACGAGGATGAGAGGCTTGCCGGTACGCGCCCGCCTGGTCAACGCGACTTTTTCCATTTTGTTGAACGCTCTTTCAATATCAAGAGTGGCTGTTGAGTCACGGGGGCCCTTGAAGTTGAACAAGCTTCCGACGTAGTCCTCGTGGAATTCATAGTCGAGGGCTTTGCCAAGGCGGAGACGGAAGATTTCTGGATCACCGTGGGCTTCGAGCATGGCGATCCCGTCGCCGTGAACTCGCCTCATTGCTTTCAGTATCATGGATGTTTTTCCAGAGCCCCTTTCCCCGGTGATGAGGTGGTACCGCCCCTGGAGACTACCATCTAAGATAGCATCGACGAGAGGCTGTTCGGTCCTCGGGATCCATTCGTGGTGGCCCAGTTCATTTTCGTGTAAAGCTGCTTCCAACTGGAGTTTGGAAGGAACTGCATGTCGCGCAAGCGCGATGAGCTCAGGAGTAGAGAATCCTGCACTAAATGCGTTCTCCATCTTTTGTAGCACGAGATACTTGTAGTAGGTATGGTAGGAATATCCTGCCAAACCAAGCACAGCGATTGAGCCAAACGCAGTCGCACTTCCTTCGACAACCTTGAAGAAAGTTTCTTTCCAGCCTGAATTGCTAGATTCATCGCGGTTACCCTCCTTTCGGGAATTCTGCTGGGATGAAGATGAATCCGCGCCTAGGTGTTCTTGTTTCACAACAATGACACGAGGAGGGGGCTGGCCGTTGGGCATGCGAGCCTGCAATCTCGCAATAAGTTGAAGCCAGCTTGCAAAAGGGGATCGATCCCGGATCTTACCCTCCAATGCCTCGGGAGAGGGTAGCGTCTAGCCATGGGCGTGCGATGGTTCTCCTAGACTTGGTGCGGGCGTCTCGCAGTTTGCGTTGTTTTCGTCGGTGTAAGTGGTGAGGTGGTGGTGGTGGTTGGTTCCCAAAGCCTTGCGATCCACCAGGGCAGTGCAACGGGCTGGCTTTAAGGAGTGTACGTGCCTGTCGCGTTTGCAGCAAGGGTCCGCTTCGAAGCAAGCGAGTGGCAGTACGGCGCACTATTGGGGTCGGGAGACTGATGGCCAATGTCTGTACACAACGTAGCGATTGGGTGTGGAGAGGTGTGCGGTGAATGTAGCAAATGCGATACATTGATTAAGGTGGTCATCCTAGCAGTAGCAGGGGGTAAATGGAAACAAAGGCTTGTTGTGGTGCATACGTACCCTTTTCTCTATTCGGCGGCTACCCACTTGCTGATTATTATCTTGGCTTTTTACATTTCTATGTACATCACGGCACACTCCGCCGTCTGATCTTGGCAAGCCATTCCACACACGACTGCTTGGCAAGTCCGACCAGAGAGCCTCTTTCCTAAGCTATCTCCTGCCTCATATTATTGCTAAGAGACATTTGTTGATATGTAACGCACGTCAGTTGCTCAACCGGAGAGAAATCTCCAAGAGCCATCAGTCCGTCTTTTACAGCCTCAAACGCTCCTTTGTTGCCAATTGTCCAAAATCCAACCATCTGCAAACTTTTGTCTCTATCCCATCCTGATACAATGACGGCTATGGAGGACGAAATTACCTCATTGCCCCCTATCGGCTCGATGCCTGATGGTCGAAAGACCACCATCGCGGCATCGGCGGCCATCGAGAACCTCGACGACGAGGATAATGCTCCTGGAAGCAAGTTCGCCTTCTCCCCATCGCAACTCCACCGGTTGATCGAGAACCGCAATCCGAAATCTCTACTCGCCTTTGGGGGCTTGCAGGGTCTTGCATTGGGCTTGCGAACCGATGTCAACGCAGGCCTTGGAGTCGACGAAGATATCCTCGATGAACACTCCATCAGCGCAGAAACGATTGCAAATTCCAAGAGCGCCGGTGCACAAACGAAGGCAGACCAAAAGGGAACAGAAGCCCCAGGGCAAACTCCTGGCAACTTCACCGATCGCCGTGCAACATACGGCGAGAATCGTGTACCCAGGAGAAAGCCCAAGACATTTCTGCAACTTCTTTGGATGGCCTTCAACGACAAGCTCATGTTCCTTCTTACCGCCTCTGCAGTCGTCTCTCTAGCCCTCGGCATTTACCAATCCGTCGGAAGCGACGAACAAGGAGCAAGGATTGAATGGGTTGAGGGGGTGAGTATCTTGGTTGCCGTCGTGGTCATTGTGTTTGCGACTGCCGTCAACGACTATCAGAAGAACTACAAGTTTCAGAAGTTGAACCAGAAGAAGGAAGAACGCATGGTTACCGTTGTTCGGTCTGGCAAACATCAGTCTATCTCCATCTTTGACGTACTCGTCGGCGATGTATTGCACATCGAGGCCGGCGACGTTGTTCCTGCTGACGGCATTTTGATTCAAGGATTTGACATCCAATGCGACGAGTCCGCTTTGACTGGCGAGTCAGATTTGCTGGTCAAGACTCCAGCCTCCGCATCAATCGAGAACGACAACGATCCTTTCATCCTCGGCGGGACAAAAGCAACCACTGGAGTCGGAACATATCTCGTATTGGCTGTTGGTGCCGACTCGTCGTACGGCAGAATCATGATGTCGCTCCACGATGACGTTGAAGAGACTCCTCTGCAACAGAAGCTTGGAGTGTTGGCTAAGTACATCATCAGATTCGGTTTGATGGCGGGTGGTATTTTCTTTGCAATCATGTTCATCCGGTTCCTCGTCGATCTGAAACACATCCAAGGTGGGCCCAAAGAGAAGGGGCATGCCTTTTTGGACGTTCTGATATTGTCCATCACGATTATCGTTATTGCCGTACCCGAGGGTCTCCCACTGACTGTCACCCTGGCTTTGGCTTTTGCTACAACAAGAATGCTCAAGGACAACAACCTCGTACGGCTCCTTCGATCTTGCGAAATCATGGGCAACGCTACAACGGTCTGTTCCGACAAGACGGGTACCCTAACCCAGAACAAGATGAGCGTCGTTGCAGGTATTCTCGGACCGGCAGCATTGTTTCGAGACGTTGGTTTTCCATACGGGCACGACCACGACACCCCTTTAACCGACGAATTCATCGCATCCCTGCCAAACACTATCCGAGAACTGATTAAGACGAGCTTTTCCCTCAACTCGACCGCAATCGAAACGACTGACTGCAACGATTTCGTTGGTTCGAGCACCGAAACTGCACTTCTCAAGTTTTCTGTTGAGCATCTCGGCATGGGAAGTGTCAGTGAAGAGAGGACCAACGGAAACATTGTGCAGGTCATTCCCTTCGATGCCTCAAAGAAGTGGATGGCTGTTGTTATAAGGCTGGGCGATGGTCGCTACCGAATGCTGGTCAAGGGTGCTGCAGAAGTCATTCTGGACAGATGCGTCGACATTTTGAGCGATCCCGCATCTGGCTCCGACGTTATGGAGATGACTCCTAACAGCATACACAGACTGAAGGCCATCATTCTTGGCTTCGCCCAGCGGTCTCTGCGAGTCGTTTCCGTGGCATACAGGGACTTTGATCAGTGGCCCCCGGCGGCTTCAAATACAACGATCAGTCTCTCCGACTTGGTTTTCATCGGTGCTTTTGGCATCCGCGACCCCCTACGGCCTGAGGTTATTGAGGCTGTCCGACAATGCCAGTCCGCTGGTGTTTTTGTTCGAATGGTAACGGGTGATAACTTCTTCACGGGCACAGCTATCGCCGAAGAATGCGGAATTTACACGGCTGGCGGAATAGCCATGGATGGACCGACTTTCCGGAGGTTGACGTCGAGACAGCTCGATCTCGTAGCTCCACGTCTCCAAGTCCTCACTCGATCCAGCCCCGACGACAAAGTACGCCTGGTAACTCATTTGAAGAGTCTTGACGAGGTCGTGGCTGTGACCGGAGACGGTACGAACGATGCCCTCGCATTGAAGGCTGCAGATGTAGGTTTCTCCATGGGCATATCTGGAACCGAAGTCGCCAAGGAAGCATCCGCGATTGTTCTCATGGACGACAACTTTGCATCGATTGCCAAGGCAATCTCCTGGGGCAGAGCCGTCAACGATGCCGCCAAAAAGTTTCTGCAGGTTTGTGGCATAGTCTTCCTGGCGTTTTTGACGCTAACAAATCGAAACAGTTTCAGTTTACCATCAACGTTACGGCCGGCCTTCTTACTGTTATATCTGCACTCGTTGGTGGCACGGACGCATCTGTCTTCAGTGTTGTCCAATTGTTGTGGATCAACCTGATCATGGATACGTTCGCTGCGTTGGCCCTCGGTACCGACTTTCCAACTCCCGATCTGCTGACGCGGAAGCCCGAGCCGAGAGGAGTTGCAGTCCTCAACGTTACGATGTGGAAGATGATTCTAGGGCAGTCCATCTACCAGCTTGCGGTCATCTTCACGTTCCACTACGCAGGGGAGAGCATCTTCCAATACCACACGGAGCAACAGCAGCGACAACTACAAACCATGACCTTTAACATTTATGTGTGGATGCAGTTCTTCAATCAAATCAAGTGAGTCAACCTTGGCGGAGAAACTTGGTATCTCTTTGACTTATGGGTTTTTAGTTCCCGACGGATCGACAACCAATTCAACATTTTGGAGGGTATCCTTCAGAATCCTTGGTTTATGTTTGTACAGGCTGTGACGCTTGCTGGACAAGTCATAATCATCTTTCTGGGTGGAGAAGCATTCCAAGTTGCTCCTCTCACGGGAGCTCAGTGGGGCTGGTCTCTTATGTTTGGTGTTCTCACTATTTCTGTCGGCATGCTAGTCCGTCTCATACCTGATTGCCTCCTGACCACAGCTTGGAAGATGTTCGCTCTCCCATGGAAATCATTTACGTCACGTCGTACGGAGCCAGCGACAGCTACACACAGTCTCGTCCCAGTGATGGGACTCTTCAAGAGATGCTTGGGCACTCGAAAGCAAACGGAAGGAGAAGACGCTGTTCAAACCATCCAACAGAGTGCTGGTGCACCCAATGAGGACCCTGGCAAATCAGGCGACCTAGCCGAACAGCAATTGGATCTTGAAGGGATCGTTGAAGCTTTGAGGTACGGCACAGCTGAGGTCAACGCCGGAATTCAGCTGCATCCAGACACTCGTAAGGATGATCCGGTTCTTGTCGACTTGAGACAGATGGGTATTCCGCCAAGTCAGAACCCTGCTCTGTGGCAGTTCATGGGATCACAGCTTTGAATCTGTCGCTGTCATGACGGTATATCCCATTTTATTGCGAGGAATCATGTGAGGCACGGTGGTCTTCAATAGTACCTGGTCGTCGTAGACACTGGTCCGTTACTCAAAGATAGCTAACTGCCCATCGTCGCTTAATACAACCACAACATCACCGGCAAGAAGTTACAATAATGTGTGCCATGTCCTAGACGCCCGCGCGATGTGACCTTGTCGCCATGACCACACGACCTGATGCTCACCCCCCAAAAAAGCCCTGCCATGAGCCACGCAGACCCGTCCCCGAGGAGCTTACCTCACTCTTTCAGTACAGTGGCTTTCCTCACCAACATTGTCTTCGTATGATCCGGTTCAATCATATCACCTCTTACAATATTCTCGTAGCGGTGTTGTACCCCGTCTGGCATTCGGATATCGTACTCGAGTAGAAGTCTCGCGAGGAGCATCTTGATCTCGGTGGCAGCAAAGAATCGTCCCGGACACGCGTGGCGACCGAAGCCAAAGGCCATGTTTTCCTTGGTCGAAGACACGAATTGATACTGTTCCTTATTGGCGTACTGCAACGGATCGCTGCGCATCTCGTCGCGGATCGACACGAAGCGGTAGGGGTCGAATAGGTTTGGGTCGGTGTAGTGAGAATCATCCTGTAGAGGACCGACCATGGGCACCGCGATGTTGGTGCCGGTGGGGAGATAAGTGCCGTCTTTGAGCGTCACTGGTTTTGTGATGGTTCGTAGGAAGCTGATTAAGCTGGCGGGATTGAATCTTTGGGACTCTCGCATGACGGAATCGAGGAGCTTCATCTGGAAGAGGGCGCTGGTTGTCCATTCGTCCCCATTCGCGGCGAGTACGGATTTGATCTCGTCCCGAAGGGCGGGAATGACATAGGGACAGCGTGCTGCGATATCATACAAACTTTGATCCAGTCAGTCTCACGCTGCATTGACTATTTGATGGACAAGAACGCCTTACGTATGAGTGGCTGCCATTGTCGTGGTATGGATGGCGACGACGCTCAAGCTAAGCTGCGTCTCGGCGAGTTGCTCATTGCTGTCCATGCCGAACTTGCTAGATTTGGCGATGAACCATTGCAGCATATCCTCCGGTGCCTCGGTACCTTCGGTGTTTAACCTCTTGCGTTCTTCAATGACCGGAACCAGGACTTGAGCTGCACGGCGTCGGTGTTCGGCCAGCTTCTTGATCTCGGGGACATAATGCTTGCCAATAAAGCGCAAAAACTTTGGCCATCTCTTGATTTTGGCTGCTGCCGTGAATAGGTCGATGACGAACATGGTACTGGCATCTAGGTACTCTTCCTTGTGGCAAAGCTCGGGGCCGATGAAGATGCGGCCGGAGATGATGGCTACCATGTTCAGCAGTTTGTCGTACAGCACCACTTCCGTCCATTCGGTGCAAGAACCGAGCGAGTCCAAGACCGTACGCTGGATGTGACCTGATAGTGTGACGGCGACTTTGGCCAGGCTTGGAGTGAGGTTCGACTTGATGACGTTGAGTAAAAGGGGGTTGATTGGGTGATAGTCTGTCCATCTCGTCTCGCAAAGCTGGAGAAGAATCAGCACCAGTTGTGCAACAGAGTGTTCGGGCGGCTCTACTAACGGCTTCCAAAAGAGGAACGTTGTTGACGGTGTCGTCGGGCATTTTTCGGAGATCGTCGCAATGGTGAAGCGGGATCATGACGATGTCGCCTGTAATGGTGTCAGCTAGTGTTGGCCGTCGAGAAGTTGCTTGCTTCTTACCATCAGCACCTGTAATACGCCAGATTGACGACTTGAACTTCAGAGATTGAGGTTAGTCGAATGATTTCTAAAGACTCTTGCGTGGATAGAAACCTTCTGATAGCCTTCTTCATAAAGTTTAGTGGCCATTGCAAAGTACATCTTACGTCGCTTCTCATAACCGCCAGCTTCCTTTCCCACTAGCGGGAAACTCGACAGACTGCTACTTGAAGACAGGAACGCAAAGGTGATAGTAAGAAGAGAAGTCGCGAGCAGAGTTCCGACGACAGCGTTCAGGGGCAACGCGGCGTCGGACGAACTCATGATTGATTATCGGAAGATCTACCCTCTAAAACCTTTGAAGTGAAGATTGGATGCAAGAAGTGCAAAGATTGTGGGCAGCGTCTGATGCTTGGAACATGTGGCTTTGAGCTTCGAAGGGAACGACATATGTATGGCGAGCTATCTGATCGATGCCGCTGATTCAGCGGACTATTTCCCACTTGCCAGGATACTTCAGTCACCATAGCTGATAAATGGGCTGGTAAATCGGAAAATGGTGTCCGTGAAGTTATTGAAAGGCCCGGCACACGAGATGCAAAGCCACGTCCTCGCCAACCCCAGAGATCTGAGGGGTGAGCTTCGGCGAACGGGAAATGATCAAGATCCGATTGGCGAATTCCCTGATCGATGAACATCTCAAAATTCGATTCTTTTAGTCACGTCACCGAGTTCTTTTGGGTCGCGTCGTGCGAATCCTTGGCCCGAACATCACTAAGATGCACGATCCCACCGGCAAACCGGTGCGGCCACGGAGCTAGATCGGCGGCCGTCATGAATGTCACCCGAACATCCCAGGAACTGGTGTGTGCGTCGAGTGCCAAGTATTGGACGATTTTTTCCCTGTCTGTCGTATCCGGGTTCTGCGTCAGGGATTGAACCCCAGATCTGCAAAACTCTTATCCGCTCGTCGCTCGGCTCCGGACGGACTACTTTTGAGGCCGTACCAGAACATACGTTGCAGACATGTGAAGATCTGAGAACTAGAATAAGTACTACCATGCGCTCTTTCTCTCCGACGTTGTGGGATTTCATCGGTATCCCGCCGGGCGGAATGGCGGAGGTATGTTTCAGGACCACTAAAAACACTAATAGGTACATAGACTGGGAGATGTTCCTTCTCTGGGAGCAAATTCACTACGCAATCTTTACAGCCTTCAACTTAACCAGACATGATTTGGGTTTCGTGAACAATCCCTCCACCAGACCATCATCTTCCATCTCGGTGGGCAACCTGCCAAAGTCCAAGTTCCAGACCAATAAAGTTATGATCAACTTCAACTCAAGATAGGCCAATCTCTTCCCCCAACAACCCCTCGGACCAAGGCTGAAACTCATGAATGGACCAGCTTGACCATTGAATTTGACTTCACCATTCTCGCCAGGCTGTAACCATCGTTCTGGGAGAAATGACTCCGCAGGAAAGCGGCTCCGGCCCCAGTCTTCCACGCCTTCGTTGTTGAGCTTCTGTGAAGTCTCACTTCGTTTCTTTTCCTCGACGACTGCCCCGGCTTCCGCGATTGTAGGTCCAGTCAACAGAAACATTATCGGGGTTCCCTTAGGAACGTGGTAACCGACAATATCCATATCTCGAAGCGTATCTTTCATGATAGCTCCAGCAGGACTGCTCAGGCGTAGAGACTCTTCGATGAACGCGTCCAGGTACGGAACGTGGGTTTTGACGATTTCGTCAATGGTCGGCTCACGTTTCTCGGCTACCGCTTCGAGGTAGGCAGCCCGTAGATTCTCGCGCAGCTTGGACTGAACGTCCTGGTTTGATCCGAGGTACTTGGCTGTGAAACATAGCGTGCTATGAGTCGAGTCTTGCCCGCCCACTAGGTATCCCCAAAGCATGTCGCTCATCCGGAGCGAGTCGAAAGCAGGCTTTCGCCCTGAGTTCTCCGCAGCCAACTTCTCGCGAGAAACGACGTAGTCTACAGCCGAGGCGAAGTTCTCTTCTCCATCGCTTCGTGAGAGCTTCTCTACTGAAAGGTCGATATGCGACTGAAGAATGGACCTCTTCAAGCGGAAGGCCCGTTGTATAGTTGGTCGCAGGTTGTCGAAAATGAAGAAGATGCTCGGTATCATTGCTCGGAAGGCACCCGTGACTCTCTTGTTCAGGGTATCAAGAGCGAAGAGAAGTTCTGGCCGTTCAACAGGGAGAAACGTGGCGACTTTGAGGGGTTCTTTCTTAACCTTCTCATCAGAACCAGCTTCTCTGGGTATCTCAAGAGATGGACCCCGTTTCATAGATCGCAGCCGTTCCGCGATATAGCTTTCTTCCACTGGTACACCAAAGGCGGCAGTGTTCATGATGTCGTAAGTAAAGGCCTCCAAATCTTCGTCTGCCTCAAAAGGCAAGCCGTCAGTAGCAGCAGCTTTGCTTTTCCACAGTTCGATGAATTTCCGGACCGTCTTATACGAAGCCGGCGCTGATACCTATAGGTATGTCAGAACTGCTTCATGGAACGTGATTAAGATCCAAAAGACCAGGATGCCCTACCCCGTGTAAGAAGCTCGGCGTCATCAAATCTTTGGTAAGGAACTTGGCATCTTTGAAAGACGGATGAGCATCTTCCATCGCGATGAAGTGCTCTGGTATGACACCCTGCCAAATCATGTTGTTCGTGTACCCCCGACTGAGATCCTTGCTCCTCTTCGAGAGCAGGTCCCGGGCTTCTCGGTAATCGGCAATCACGACATGCGTCCTGTCGAAGGGACCAGGAAAGAATTGTGCGATTGGCGTCTTGGTTTTTGAAAGCAAATCAGTGAAGAACTTGAGCCAGAACCCGCCCGCATTATCAATCTCAATGAAATAGGGAGCATCGCCGAGGATTCGATTCGTGGAGTCTTGATGGCATGGCAGACCGGGTATCGGTTTGGGTAAGAGTCGAAGATAGATGATGCGAATGAACACAGCGACCGCTGCTAGGACCGCTGCGACTGTGGCGAATCCTGCCATCTCCTCGACGATTCGCTTTTGTCGATGTGTAGCCGCGGGCAAGGTCTTGCTGGACTGGGTTTGAATCTACAGATCACTACAGAAGGGTACTTTAAACATGTTGGATTGCACGAGTGACGGATATATGGACGCCAGGAGGATATCTGACAGCGTTCGGATGAACTTTCCTACCGGCAAGACTCGCCTACGTATTCGTATGAAGGTTGGTCTTTGGTGAGCACTAACAATGTACAAGAGAGGCACAGCGCGTGCCGCGGCACCCGATTCGGTCTCGGGGCGTGCCGGATCCACTTACGGTTTCATCCGCTCCTGTCGACGGCCGCGAAAGGAAACAGAATGTCAGAAAATCCAAAGTCCCATTCCAAAGTCCCTTTGATGCTTAGCCAAGTTCTGCCAGTGAGACTGCCGATGTAATGTTCTGTGGTTTATCATGCGATAGTCATGTGATAGTCCATAAACAGACTGCAAACAAAATGAAGTCGTTCGATGCACGAGTAAACTCACAACAGCGACGACAGCACCAGATCGAATGGCCTAGCGACGTCCATTTGGTCCGAATCAGTTTGAAATGCGGGAGTACTGTCGTGAAAACTTAGGATAATAATATTCGATGAGGCTCAAGCCATTGATTATGACCCAGTAAAAGCCCCCTGGAAGTGGTTCCTCGGCAATGAGGGATGTCAATGGATTCGAAGTTGATAAGTGAATCGAATATTGAGTGTCTGGTAGCTTTGATGCCATGGTGCGCATTCATCTTATTCTAGCTGTCACTCGCACGAGAGTCAGCTACTATTAAAACCAGAGAAAACTTATTAGACCTCACCCTAGCAGGATATTGTTGGGACATGGACGATGATTCTCAAGATGGCACCTATTTGAATCTTAGCCTAACGATGGACGACGTTGTGGATCGAGTACAGCAAGCTGCCTTATTGAGTCTATTGCTAATGCCAAATTACAGTGCTGCACATCCAAGTCTATACCGAGAGCCAGCTTCTAAAAGATAAACCATAATCATCGGATGTTGTCTTAAGACTCATTTCAGGATCAGCGCCCCCTGCAAGGCAATCAATCATGTTTGAGGCCCAAACTTGACTTAATTGCCACATCGCGATGGCTTCATAATTGAATGATTGATTGATTGATTGAACTTAACAAGTTTACTTGCCTTGCGGGGGGCGCTGTTCAGGATGGCCAGAAAAGGAGTCTCAAAGACTTTGCAATAACAGAAGTGGGGCAACATATCAACAATATGGAAATAGGGGGCGGTACGACGGAAATGAAGTATACGTGGCGGAGCACAAACAGCTGTTTGGACAAACAAGAGCAGTGATTTGGTTAATTGCCCCGACACTACACTTGACCAGACGGTTGCCGAACTCCGTCTTGCAGCATCAGTCTAAGTCCAGAACAGCGTAACGATGTCTCCGACAGTAGGGATCTGTATGACGAGGAAGGAAAGTTTACGGAGACAAGTGTGAGATGGGAACAGGCAAGTGACCGGATGAACGACCACAAACATCGGCTCCGAGTAGTGGTGCAGACATTTCTCTACGACACGTGGGACCTGGGCAACATGGTCAAGCTTTATTGGTGAACCTTAGGGTCGCACTAGAGATCTCATGATGTAGAGCGGGCTTCAGATCTTAAATGATTCCAGAAAGCCGGTTCGCATTTATAATAGAAGGAGAGAATGTTGAGAATGACGGCAAGCATGGGAGCTAATGAAAGCCGGCGGTATTTTATGAATGGTTATGCACCGGAAGAGCCAAGTTCCATGGCCAACATTAGTGAGAAAACTGGAGAATGTGTCGAATAATGCACTGGATAAGCACGTTATGCACGATAATCGGGAGTTATCCTTCCGGACCACCTAGAAGGGCGCTAGGGTCCGGACTTAAGACCGACGGAGGTGAATCATTGTCTGCCGGGCTCCACTAACACCACCTTGAACGGCAACAAATGACAAAAACAGAGTCAGCGAAATGGTGTCGTCACCTGAAGGCGCTGCAGATGGGGGATCTAAAACCTGCATCAGGTAATAACTCAGGCGAGTGCTAGGCATGCACGATCCGAGGGCACCACGTCCGGATTTAAGACCGATCTTGTCCGCTCCCTTCCGTGCAGGCGACTTAGATATGATTTCGCTAGAGTAATTATGAAGAGGCTATGAGCAAGTCTCGTGCTACATGACGCTCTGCTCAATGCGGGATTCCGGCGCTGTTTCCCATCCGTATGCCGATTTACATGCAGTCGCCGTATCGGGCTGCTCCCCCTGGTCATAACGTTGGACCCTTCAAGTACAGCATCCCACCCATGAATGCAAGCATCTGCAAGATTTTCTGAGCAACATCTTACCTCTTCCGCCACTCCTTGGCAACATCACGACTCGAGCCTGCAGCTGCCTGCCCCGCGCATCTGCTCCCCAATCTGACCGACGACTCGAGAACAACCCCAGTATGAAGGATAAAGATGGCGGCGAGGTCGTTGCCCCGACAAGAATTCCCTATTGGCGCTTGGTTGCCGACCAAGCTGGAATCACACCAGAGGTCCTCAACCACAAGTATGCCGGCTCTGGCACCGAACAAGACCCATATCTGGTCCAATGGATCCCCAACGACCCTCGAAACCCCATGGGCTGGAGCAAACCAAAAAAGTGGTTCATCACAATGATGGTATCGCTTACAACACTGGCAGTGGCGTTGCTTTCCTCGGCATATACTGGAGGCATCCGCGAGATTATTGAAGAGTTCGGAATCTCGCAAATCGTCGCTACCCTTGGCGTCTCACTCTTCGTGCTTGGTTTTGCTATCGGACCCCTGATGTGGGCTCCGTTGAGTGAACTGTTCGGCAGACAATATCTTTTCTTCGGCACTTATATGGTGTTGACAGCGTTCAACGCTGGCTGTGCCGGAGCGGATAGCGCTAGGACTTTGATCATTCTGCGCTTCTTCGCCGGTGCTTTCGGCTCATCACCTCTCGCGAACTCGGGCGGCGTCATCGCAGACATGTTTCCGGCAGCCGAGAGAGGTCTGGCGATGGCGCTCTTTGCAGCCGCGCCCTTCCTCGGTCCTGTCATCGGTCCTATTGCAGGTGGTTTTCTCGGAGCTGCCGCTGGCTGGCGCTGGGTTCTCGGGTTCTTGGCGGCCTTCTCTGGGACTCTTTGGCTTGTAGGGACTGCTCTTGTGCCTGAGACGTATGCTCCGTACTTGCTTCGACAAAGGGCGGCGAAACTGTCCAAGATGACAGGAAAGTGTTATATGAGCAAGATGGAGCACGATCAGGGCAAAGTCAAGCTTGCAGAGTCTTTCAGAAACGCGTTGCTACGTCCTTGGATTTTGCTGTTCCGGGAGCCCATTGTCTTCCTGCTCAGTCTTTACATGGCCATCATCTACGGAACGCTCTACATGCTTTTCGCCGCCTTCCCTATTGTATACCAACAAGAACGGGGTTGGTCTCAAGGAATCGGCGGCTTAGCATTTTTAGGCGTAATGGTGGGTATGATTTTCGCCATCATCTATACTATCCCGGCAAATGGTCGCTATAACCGAGTTCAAGAAGAGAACAATGGTTATGCGCCACCGGAAGCCCGACTTCCACCAGCGATGGTCGGATGCGTCGCTGTCCCTATTGGTCTATTCTGGTTCGCTTGGACAAACCAAACCTCGATTCACTGGGCCGTTAGCATCGCAGCCGGCATTCCGTTTGGGTTCGGAATGGTTCTACTCTTCTTGAGTATCATGAACTACCTCATCGACGCCTACACGATCTTTGCGGCGTCCGTTCTTGCCGCCAACTCAGTCATTCGTAGCTGTTTTGGCGCTGCGTTTCCTCTCTTCACGTCATACATGTACGCGGACCTTGGTACCAACTGGGCGTCCTCGATCCCAGCTTTCCTGGCACTTGCGTGTGTCCCATTTCCATTCCTATTTTATAAGTATGGAGCTGCGATTAGATCTCGCTGCAAGTTTGCTGCAGAGTCCGAGGCTTTCATGGCGCGGCTTCGCCAAGAAGACTCATCTGGCTCGGAGGAAAAAGAACCCGAGCAAACGAGTTCGGCGGAGGCTGCGGTTGACACCGAAGAGACATCGGATGGGCCCACATACGCAGCTTTGAACACAAATCGGCCTCGGACTATGAGTGGTGGTACAGCCGTGTCTTCACGCCGCAAGTCTTATGATGGTAATCCATATGACATTGACAGAGTCAACACTCGACAGTCATTTGGGCGGTGAGAAACTACGTCACAAAATTGAACATTTCGGATTTAGAAAATGAATAATTGAAATGGATATGAACAGTCTATGAAGCAAAGTGTCCTCAGTCGCAACTCTCTATTGTTGAACGTGATTGGCCCTCCGCAAAGCTAACTTAGCTAAGCGGGACAGTACAGAGCCCCAGAGCAGCAGGATACAGCAGCATCTCTACCCGAGTTGGGGGTGCACTTGAAAACCCTGGATTAGCATCCGATTTGGACTCACGTTTTGTAGTTGATTAAGAGTTGAGCGATCTCATACCTTTGTTTTGCAGGCTGCCCACGGATCAGCGTAGTTGATTCGGCACTAAAAGTAAAGTAGTCAGCATTTCTGTTGTATGAAAGTAGTGAAACACCCAATGTAATACTCACATCCTCGAAGTTACAATCTGCGGGGGGTCCCGTGCAAAATTGAGCTGTAGCGCCTTGCAGGATGACGGCTGCGGCGAGGAAGAAGGTTGTCGATGTGAAATGCATGGTGCTAAGCTTATTTCGAAGTGTAATCTAGATCGGGAGTGACGAATGGGGTTGGAATGGCTTAACTTGCACAGTCCCTTCTCTACCGCGCATCCCACCGGCATGTAGGGTTTATATATTCAGTTCTGGGCAAGAAGTACACGAATATTTGCTCTGTATTAGGATTTAAAGTTCATGCGAGAGTGGGCTCAATCAACCCAATGCCGGGTGAGTGTTAACTAGTTGCAGATAAATGACACAAAGGAATGTTCCTAAGGCGATCGTCTCATGCTCAGCCAGGGCCATGTGCAGTTGGCGTTCATCCGACACTGTCGGACAGTCAAGTAACCGAGTCAGCTTTCAGACAGAGAGGTCCAGGCACACAGGCAGGGTTACGTCGAACATACTCGTGCTACGTCGGCTTGTCCCAAAAGATGGGACGATCCTGTCTTTGTGGCCTTTTTATAGGGCTGAGGCGCAGGACTTGTAGTGCGTGAAGGGAGCAAGGTTTGGTGATTTTTGCCATGAGACTGCTTTAAATTACTCTGTTCCGGGCTATCCGTGTTAAATACTTATGGAGGATGGACATTGAGTCAAGAACATAGCACTGACCAACGTCCCCACCAAGGTTCGTTCCCGGCAAGGCGGCCATTGGCACAACATTATTCAACCTTGAAAGGGCCTATGGAGCAAAACCGATCAACTGAGAGAAGCTCGGTCCAGCCAATATATACGCGAAATTGGTAAATGGAGAGTCTCGGTCTCGGAGTCTAACAAAAAGTGCGATCAAAGACTCAAGAGCAGTCTCGACCTCATTACACTTTATGAGAGTAGTCTGTTCATGTGCCCAGAGCACGTTGCAGAGGAATACGATCTCGAGCTTCTTATTATTTGCCTACTAAATGGAGGGTTTGGCAGGTGCGAATACTAACCTTGTCTTCAATAATGGATGCAGGTACATTTATGGCGAGTTCAACATTAGGTACGCAACTGACCTGCTCACAATCTTACGCGAAGCCAATTCGGGATCTGTTTTCGACAGACTCTGATTACAAGACAAGCAAATAGCGGGGAGATGAAACATCACACCGGTTTCAAGCGAATCGGCTCTCAATCAGCGTGATGATCTTTCTGATATTGCAGGCAAAGATGGGAGAATTGCCCGCCGATGGAGAACTTTTGCCCCTTGAGCAAATCTCCCATACAAAGCGGCACAGAAGTTGGCCGTGCACATTTCCCATTGGGATATTTTTGTCGTCAACGCCGGCTTCGCTCAGTCCGTTTCCCAGACAGGGGACACGTTGCTATTCCCCAACTTCCCATCGGGGACCGCGCACTGCGCTCAACGTCTGACAGGACTACCCTTTGGCACTTAATAAGGAGAAAGAACGGTTTCTCGAATCCCACGGGCTTGCCGGTACCACTTGGTGGCATAAACACCAACATGCTGACTCGTGGATGTCGTGAATGTGGATCTCCCGTCCGGGTCCATCTATCGAAGATCATCACCATCTCGCCATTAAACGGCAGCCTCGGGATCTCAACACTCTAAATGGTTTTGGTCAAGTATTCGTCTATCATATCAATATACTGCACGTGTGGTGGACTGTTTTGCTGAAGCGCGTCGAAATTCTGCCCGGCAATTTCGTGGCATTACTGCGAATAGAACTACGCGCGGTATGTGGATGATGATTGACGTGGAGAAAGACGTCGACGCGTCCCGAAGTTCACTAGATCGTGATGTCTCTCATGGCGACGATGGCGACGAGAGGAAATGTTTTGACCGCGAGTGACCCATATCTCGGCAGCCCATCCCGCGCTACACAACACCATCAAAGCTAGATATATAGTGCCATAAAGCACCATTTCCCAAATTGTGGGAACATCAATAACTCGAATCTTATAAGAGGGTCTTCCGTTTCTGATCCCGTTTTCTTTATCTTCAGCCCCAATCACTCATCAACGGCGTCAGAAAACAACTTCATTGACATCCAATATCAACGTTAATCGTCACGATGCAAATCAACGCTGCCGCCTTTTTTGCCCTTTTGCTGGCTGCGCCGCCGGTCCTTGCCCGCACCTGCCCTGCCAGCGCGATTCAATGCTACTGTACGTTAACCTCCCGGCTGACATCCGAAGTCTCTGCTAACTTTCGAAAGATCCTAATGGGCGCTGTGCAAAGTGGTGCCCGCAATTGGGCTGTGGATGCGCCGACAACAAGAACAGCTTGGGTGGTGGTCTCGTGCGCTCGAAGTGCATTACCGAGTTCCAGTGGCTGGGACGTCACAAGTGCTGATTCGAAAGCTTCACTACGAACAGGCGACTGGGTGTTACAGACATGCAGTGAGATGTCCACGAAGACATACGTCGCATTATTGCACAGTAATCATGATGTCGGGGCAATATAACGGCATGGCAAGGAATGGGGTTCGGATTTCAAAGGAATAATTCAGTCATCACTTGGCGCATTTAGACTCAGACATTGCGCACATCAGCGAGCATCTTAAGGTTAATGTTTATGTTAAGGATTTATTTCAATAAAAGTTTAATAGATCAGTTGATTGCCTCAGTTCTATGTGCGTATCACCAGGACCTCAGCTGGATGCTTGGTGAGTGCCAAACAGATGTGTAGGCAGAGGGAGCACTGAGGTTATCGGGATGACGCATTCAGGCGACTTGAATCAGTCCATTTGTAATGAGTATTTACTTCAAACCACAAGCAGACTAATACGAACAAACTCCCCTTAAGAACGAGAATTCACACCAAATGCCTGGCCCCTCAAGTCGACTTTGAGGACAAGGTAACGGTAACCTTATCTTCGACTAGAGGAACTCTCCATCCGCCGCGGGCCGTCTCGACCTGATCACCAATGACTTCCGCGATTGCATTGACTCCGTCCACACAGTTGCATTCATGGCCTTCGGGACGCCTGCAAGCTGCGACAAGGTCATGGAGATGATCCTGGCTTCGACGTCATAAGAAAATTGCTCAATGACGCCCACATCCACAGTGATCATGACTGCCAGAGGACCGATGAATACCCTCTTTCTGACAGGATCACGCGGAACAACCGTCACCTTTTTGCCATCGGTCGAAATTTCCCCGCCGTAGGCCACAAGGCCGACTTGCTCATCCTCAGCTACGTATGTTCCCGTGTTCAAGACCATGCCGAGAAAGCCCGGGCCGTAGTCGCCGGTAAAGCCATCCCACTTCAAGGTCTCGGGGAACGAATGAAACCCAGCGCTAGGGCAACCGGCCTCGTTGATGTTCGAAAGTGGTGCAAAGCTTCCCCCGTGACCGGTACGCAGGAGATAAGAGTCGGAGGGATCATCGCGGAAAGCCGAGAGTAGGACTTGGGAGTTCAGAGCGGATCCGTAGTGGTGAATCTGGCGCTCAAGTCGTCGTAGCTTCCCAGCGAGACTGGCGTATATTAGTTAGAATGTCTCGTTTCTTAAACGTTCAAATGGACCGATGTGAGGTTGACATTACTTACTCAAAGTCCCAGTATCGATGCGAATTGCCGTTCCAGCCCCAGTGCGGCACATTAGGCGTGAAACCAAGTACGGTATCAACTGCTCGTTTAGCCAAGTCCGTGAAGCCGAAGTGCCTGAGAAATAACGGTGAGTCGGTGGGATTCCTCGGGGATTATCATCGCACTCACCTAGCCCAATAGTAGACGCCTTCCTGCCCAGTAGAGTCCCATGCCATCTCACTCCCAAAAGGGGCATCGATGGAATTCCAGTGTTCGGCGCGAGACTTCATAAGTGCCGCAAGAGTGGCGGCCTCATTTTCGAACCCTTCACGCACGAGATCAGTCATGATCATACCCCAAACAGTTTCGCCCATAAGTCCCATCTCCACCCAAGCAACACCACCACCCGAGATGCGGAGAGCCGTTCGGTAGGCCTTGTCAAGATACCAGCTCCAGTCCTGACTGACAAGCTCTGGGTAGGCTCTCCCGACTCTATAGAGAGACCAGTATGCTGCAGAGGGATGAACGTAGTTGTAGCCTCTGTCGGTGGCAAGCGCCCGGTCTTTGTTCCAAGACATCCAAGAGCTCCAGTCAAAGTTCTCGTACACAAACCCGGGCACCTCAGCTGGCTCGTAGAAGAAGAGGGAGTTCCGTACAGCGTAATCTTCTTGTTGGATGTTACCCAAAATCACTTTGTTCACAAAGGTGTCGAGTTTTGCAACTTCGTCCGCATCGGGATGCACAGCTTGCTTGACGACAGCCGCAATGTAAGCTCCAGCTCCACCCTCGTCACTCAGTCCGGCTACCCAGGTCCTAAGATCTTGCGTCACTACCGAATCGCTCTCGCAATCGTAGGTCATGACAGACGGTGCACGACCAAAAGGATCGGACGCATTCGTAAAGTATGCTTTCGTCGTGAGAAAATGGCCCATGTCCTGAAGAGCTTCGGTGGCAGGTTTGGTGATGTAATAGTGAATTGTCTGAATCTTCCCATCGTCATACGTAATAGTGAGCCTCGCTCTTCCGAAAGCGTGATCTGTAGGTGTGACTGAATAAGCAGAACCGCCGGTCTGGTCCACGGAGAGCGATTCCTGGGGGTCAATGGTGATGTTAGTCACGGGAGCATTGGACTGCAGGAGCAGCTTCCCCGGCAGATCTCGTGGAAGAATATAGCCTGGGATGCTGAGCGCGGTCGGCTGGCCAACTTTTCGGACCGCCTTGTCATATCCTCGGACGCCCTCAGGGGCGATTGTGAATCTCACTCCAAATTGAAGGTTTGATCCAGGCTCCAGTTTCCGGGAAGAAGGAGGATTCCAAGCGTGTGCCCCCTGGACGGCCCATTCGTTCTCCGCCCATGCCTTTGTCAGCACTTGCCATTCGTAGAAACCCTCGAACGTCTGGCTTGAATAGGAAGATCCTTCGTAGCCCAATTCCCATAGGTTTCGGTAGGCTTCCAGGGGTGATTTGGTTCCTTGGAGGGCCGTGACAACGAGTGCGGGTCCTGTGCCTTTGATAGGGGTAACACGAATCTGACCAGCGTCCATGCCGATATACGGTTCGGAAAGAGAACAGGCCGCTGTTGCGTCTGCCGGGTGGTGGTGTGTAAAAATGCTGTTGAACTCAGCGGGAAAACCAAGACTACCGATCTCAATGCTGGAGTTGCCAGTGTTGCTGAAGATGAAGCGCAGGGCGAGATCGCCGTCGACATTTAGCCATTCTCGAGTCACATTGAGCGGCCCGGAGGGAAGCGTAGAGGAAAGGTCTGCGGCCGCAAGAACCCCATCATTTGGGGATAGAGTAACGACAGGCTTGCGGGTCTGGGCAGAATTTCCGTCGATCCAGCTGTTGTCGCCTTCAGTTCGATATCTGTAGGTAACATCTCCCCAGTGGTATTGTCCGTTACGAGAACGGTTTCCTAAGATGTCGAAAGGGAGGAAGTCGAAATCATCCCCATTGGGTTTCAGAGACGCTAAGATTCGAGCGTCTCGCACAATTCGAGCCTTGAAGTTGGATGTCTCGATATCCACGAAACCATTGTTGGTGCCGAGGTCATCCTGTCCAAGAATGGTACCGATGAAAGTGCTTAGCGGAAGCCATAAGGATAGGTGCAAAATTGGAATCCTCATGGTTGCGGTAACGATGATTGGGATTGGGTCGAAGGTGAACGCTTGTCGTTGTGCAAAGAGTGTTTAAGATTGGTTCTGTCAAGAGGGAACAGGGTCAACTTATATTCGTGTGACCACACGGAACTCCCATAATGATTAACAGAGACTGGGCTACCGAGAGATGTGGTCGCTTAAAGCAACAGATGGTTGGCGCGGATGCACCGTTCATGAGTATTTGCATAATTGCCGAGTTCGTGGTTCATCGCCATTAAGAAACTGTGGCAGCTCGCCGTCAATACGGCTCGAACAACTGGCGAATGAATGTTAACCATTTCGTTTCGATACAATTGATGGCATATCTCGAGACGCATGTAGTTCAGGTGTCGCAATCAAAGCGTCACTCGATGTGTAAATCTTTTATAGTGCCTGCATACGGTTGTGAACCGCATGGTGCCTATTGGAACGCTTCTGAGTGTGGCCAATTTCAAAAGGAATTGTGGTACGATTTTCGATTTAGGATATGATCGCAACACTTGAACTGGAAACTTACTTCGCAAAGACAGAACCGCTGACTGCTTATTGGACCTTCTCTGCTGTCTATGCCTAGGACATTGTCGTCTATGTCGCCTCGGCAAGGTTCATGTGGGAAAATGAAAGACGCTAGAAATCGAACACCCAGAGACCCGCTAGGAGGTAGAATGTCCTGTTGCTCATCGTCAACCAATTGAAAGCTGTGTCGACGTGTACAGAACGGCCATCTACCTGAGTTGGGATACAAAAAGTCCAGTCTCAAATTGGCTCTCTCTGATTGAAGTTTTGGAGTCATTTTCGTTCGTATTTGGGCAGATGCTTCTAGATAACCGGGCGATATATTGCATATCTACTCATGTTTATTAAAACTCCATTCCGTTACCTCATTCGTCCTTGTCATTCCGGCTGTCGTCTGTCGTTCTTGTCGTCGACATCCGTATCCGCACCTATCCTCCACAATGGATAATTTCATTAGCATCATAGTCAATAAGTAATCTGACATTCTTTCACACGATACGACATTTTATTTGATATATGTATTGAAAAAGCTTCTTCGCACTTGTTGATTTCAGGAGGTCAATTAGATATGGAACAAGACACGTGCTCAGAAGCATCGCGCAAGATGCCAAAAAGCTTGAAAGCATCAGGTGGGAAAGTGACGACCTTCAAGCCGATGCAATGACCCGAAGTCGTGTTTTCCGTCAATGGCGCGGGGTCTATGATCCGTTGTCAGCACTAATGCACCATTTATGCCGTTGGTTAGGATTTGATAAGTACGCAGAGTTCTCTTTTTCCCTGCGGTATTGAGGGGTTAGTATGGATCTCGTTCCTCGCCTGTTGGTGCATACTCAGGCTCCTCATGTCAGCCCATTATCGGGCGTTAATTGCAACGTGTTTTCTCTATGATATTTCCGGAAGACCCGTGGTCGTTTGGTTCGGTATTAAATACCCAAGTACAGCCGCATTTCCGGCTTTTTTGCCAAAGAATTCTCACAATCTCTGCTAGGTCAATGATAATAGACTTCACGTCTCATTGATACGCTACAACTTCTGATTACCATTTCCGATAGAAGCGCTGTCACATCAGGCATGACGGCGGAACTCATCAACTTGGCCGACGGATTATCATGTTACACTAGTGGGGAGACGGAAGCCCGCTTCATCTATAACGAGATTTGGGAAGAACATTGCTACGATGGGCCGGAGTTGTCCGAGAATCCCGTCATCGTAGACGCCGGTGCCAACATCGGGCTCTTCTCCATCTATATGAAGAAGAAATACCCTACCGCAAAGATCATCGCCTTCGAGCCAGCGCCCGAATCCTTCGCAACCTTACACCGCAATTTTGAGCTGAATGCCATCTCAGGAGTTGAGGCTCATCAGTGCGGTCTCGGCCCGACAGCCAGCGCAGAGAAGCTGACGTTCTATCCTACCTTTCCCGGTAACTCGACTCTGAGACCTGAAACAAAGAAGTCGACTTACGAAGCTATTGCTGAGAGATTTGGACAGGAGTTTGTGGACACAAACTTTGGAAACCCGCAGCTTCTAGACATCAAAATTGAAAGGCTGTCTCGGTTCTTGGACGGGGTTGAGAGGATTGACTTGTTGAAGGTGGATGTTGAGGGTTTTGAACTCGGGGTACTACAAGGTGTGGATGACGAGCACTGGAAATTCATACGGAATGTTGTGCTAGAGACCACGGAGAGTTCTGGAGATAGACAGAAGATTGAAGATTTGCTACGGCAAAGGGGGTTCAAGGTCGTCCGAGAAGGAGCTGCGTTTGACTCAAGCATGGAATTCTTTGTCATCCGGGCTCATCGAGAGGACGGAGTTAATGAAAAGACACAGGACTGAAAGTTCCAGGTCACGTGGGAGAGTGATTTGGTTGAGTACTCCAGGAAGGTTCAACATAATTTGCAGCGAAGGCTCCCGTCCAGATTCTTCTGTTGTAGTTTTGGCATGTTTCAATTAGCCAAATGGGGACATAGAGGTCCGGGAGCAAGATTCGTCTAAAACATGATCGATCTCTTCATGCAACGGGGCAGGGACTTCTAGTGAACAATCTCACTCGGGTTGTTGTTTACTCTCCGTGATCTTCATCGTCCCAGGGGATCTTGACACTTTGTCGCAACTTCGAGTCAACATGGCCAATCACAAGGAATCTATGAGTGACATTTCTTGAGATCCCACCGGAGATTCTGTAGGTCATCTGCCAAATTTGGACGGTGAACCATCTTCACGCAGACTTTGGTCCAGATTCGTCATTCGACCAGCTTGAAACTTAATCCCTCAGTCGCAGCCTTATCCCATTGCATGTAGGTGGACTGCAGGATAAGAGATCTGCACACAATTTTCCGCTTTTTTCCCGAATTCTCTCAACTACATGAATCAAAAAAGGCTACAAAAACGTCGATCTTTGTTGATTGACTGGAGCCCCCGCGCGTCACACCTTGAGTTTGAAGTCCGACCGCGCTCGATAGGGATAACATCTCGTCACTTTTCCGTATCAATCGTCGTCGCAGTCCACCAGTGTGATCAGCTCTGCGTCGGCAATCCCATTTGGAGAAGGGCCGGCATTGGGAGCGTGACTCAACACATGCGTTGTCCAATGAGGTCAACCTCGAGAAGCGATCTGTGCGAGAGTGAATCCGTCGACCGCGATGCAGAGGGCGGTTGAACTTCAACCCTTTGGTGTGAAGCATTGCTCCTCAATGGCTCAGGGGCAAGGACCGTCAAGTACCCTGGGTGTTTTGGACTCCATGGCGTTACCCGACGGGTTCTAGACCAAGTCAGACACCCAGTTTCCACCAACCCTTCAATAACCAGACGGGCCACGCGAGCGATGTGGAAACACACCTAGTTCACATTGAGGCTAATGCAGCATTCATCCCAGAAACCGACACTAGCGATGACGATTCCGAACGCATCGGGTGCCGCGTTCCCACCTGGTGTCTGGCTTGCCAAAAGGCATGAATTCTGATGATTTTCTTGATTCAGAACGTAATTGCTGACCTTCTCGTTTGGGAATCCCGCTGTCGTTGTTTCGGGGTTATGCCGGATGGAGAAGGAGAAAATCCGGTTAGACAATCCGTCAATTTGGGATGGTTTAATTGACACCGATCAGCCTTAAAGCTTGTGTAATATTAGCACCACTTGACGTCTGCAGTCCAGTTTTCATTTGCTCCATTGCGTTCGTGTATTGCGATGCCTCGGCATGAGAAAAGGAGATCGAAGTCTTCGAAGATCGACGAGGCGGATACCGATGTCAAATACCCAGTCTTTTCAGAATCAGATAATCGGATTGCTCTGCGGAGCAACGATCAGGCTGCGCCGCGGCTTCGGATATATCGCAGATGAAGAGTCTGTGTATTCCCATGCCGATCTCCATGGGCCCGTGTGGTTCTGCTCCAGCATCGGGGGACGGTTGAACTAGCTGTTTCCACCCCAAGTCCCGAGACAGTCTAAGATGGGCGGGAAACTTAGCGTGCACTAAGAGAAATCAACGTACGAGTCTTCCTCGAGGATGTGCGAATGAATTGTGGACTTGCCCCCAAAATCTTAACTGGGTATGCAAAATGGATGGGTGTGGCGGAAAGCGGGCAGGCGAAAGCTCCTCAACTCGCGTGGCCCCCCACAATCCCGCTCCCATGAAGATCGAAGCGATTGTGACCTTGATTTGCGGTGACACAATTCTCCAGGGCTGACGATGGTTCAAGGCACGGTTCCATTGCAGAATTGGTGCGATTGAACGTTCGGGCAAAGCCCCCATTTCGAAGATCTGAGGCAATTAAATGGAGGTTGCTAAATGTTTGGAAAGGTTACAATTGGGGGAAGACTGGTGATGCAGCATGACTCGGGTTTTGGGAGGCAAATGCGGCAATGAAGATTGTGAATTCCAGTCAGGCTGGTGACGTGCGGGGGGCTAAGACTGAGTCGCTCAAGGGACTTCAAACCTGACAAAAAGCCAAGCCAACAATGCCCAGAGAAACTTCAGTCCACTTCAACCAAGAGAAACATGATCAGCTTGCGTCAGCATGCCTCTTTCAATGTTTCGTTGTGTTGCAGATCAAGGACCAAAGTTGCTGGCTTCGTGGTATGGAATCGAGGCTTTGCGATATAAGCAAGTCATGATCGCATATGCATCACATACGACCATACCCACCGGAGAACTCGGGATCCCGTCCGCTCTCCCATAGATAAGCCGGTGAGGGACAGAGTAGTAGTCGGGTCGGTGACGACCGGCGAATGCCTGTTGTTGTATGTTTTTGATCTTTTTGACAGCTTCGATTTTTGACGATGTTTTGGATGGCAGGCCAGGCAGGGTGGATGATAGCCAGCCCACCATCGTGTGTCATGGGAAGCGCACCAACTCCGATTGCAACCGTTGCAACCAGGAGTTGAAGAACATGCCCAACCGAACTTCGGAAGATCGGCGTGGGATTGGCTAAACGTGGTGTCACTTGTCAGTGCTGGTCCCATTGAGAGTGGGGGGGACCCTTGACAAAAGACGAACGTGAGGATACGGGGCGATGGAACCGCTTTTCGTACTTCGCAAATTGGTTTGCCCAACGGATATTCAGAGCCCAAATGAGAAAAGATTTCCGTATGGCCCGCAATATAGTCTATATTGCACGGCTCGTCAGATCCGTTTAAAGCGAATCCTTTGCAAGCATGTTACCTGTGCCGGCCCCTTGTTTCACTAAAGTGTTGCTCCAGTCTTCACCTGCCTCCTTAAGACAAGCTTGTTTCCTCCACTCTCGTTGGTCTGCAGAGTGCGAGAGTCTTTGCTCAAAAACTCCATGGGTTCGCCTCTAGGTCCGTTGAGCGGCAACCGTCTTGTCTCTTCATGACAAGATGGCCGAGCCTCTATCATCCTCCGCTGCGGCTGGGCCGTCGGCGTCACCACCGCCGAACGGCGGGCCTCCCGTCCAGGAAGACTTCGTCTACAGCGCAAGCCAAGCCCGCGCAACCGTCGCATTTGGCGCAATTGTGACAATCATCACCACGGTGTCCGTCATCGCCCGACTTTACACACACAAATTCGTTATTCGAAGGGTTAGGGTAGACGACGCTTGGGCATTGCTTGCTTTGGTACGATGACTATCTCTTGATCGGTCGCACCAGGTTTATTGACAAGATTTCAGCTGTGTGTCATTGCCGTCAACGTCATGCAAAGTGTCTTCACGATACGTTACCTGCCTGAGATGACATCGATGATTTCGAACAATGCAGGCTCCAGGGTATAGATCATCTCTCCATGACCGAGCCGTGGCCTAACCTAGTCAATAGATCCCATACGCAACCGCAATTACTTACAATTTGGCTATGGCCTCGCTCAAGATGACGTTCTTGTTCCAATTCTATCAGATCTTCAGGAACGTTCGTGTCATGAGAATCGTCTACATGGTGGCGATCTTTGTTGTTGGAGCTTGGAGCATCACGCAGATCCTCCTGGCCGTGTTAGTCTGCGTTCCCATCCAGGCCAACTGGAGTCTGGACGTCGAGGGAGTCGTGTGTCTACCGACGTTCGTATCGACGTACATCAACGCTACAGGAACTATGGTGACGGACGTCATCGTGCTGTTTCTGCCCTTCCCGACTCTCTGGAGTCTAAAGCTTCGCGGACGCCAAATCTGGGCCGTGTTCGGCGTCTTCGGGATTGGCGCAATGTAAGTTTATTCAATTTTCACCTTTCCTGTCCTGTCACGACTGACATATGGCTAGCGTTCCCATTATTTCTGCCGGTCGTATCTGGAGTTTAGGACACGCGCCCCCGAAAGGCTACATGAGCACCTCGTGCTGGACAATCGCAGAAATTGGCATCGGCGTCACCACGGCATCCCTTGCAACAATTCGTCATCTCCGAGACCGCCGAGTAAACTCCTTGTTGTCGCGAAGTCTGCCAACGAACCGACGAGATTCTTTTACGGAAGGAGTCATGCCACAGGACCCCGCACAACAGTTCTCCCATCAACGATCCGGAAGCGAGGTGGATTTGATTGGGGTTAATCGGACGGGAACTAGCGGATCTCTGGACAGCAATTTCAAACTATTTGGCAAGAAGAAGGGGCTGCCGCCGTCGGCTTTGGGTGCTCAGGACGACCAGACGGACTTGACGCTAAACAATAAGGGCTCGACAAAAGTCAACATCACGTCATTCCGGAGGAAGAAGGAGATGCCGATGTCTGAGGGTGCTGCAAATTTCCTTGGAGAGTTTGGAATCGTGGTTGAGAGGACGTGGGAAGTTCAGGAAATCCGTATGGAATAGCGGTGCTATGTGCGGTCAGATATTGAAGTAAAAGCTAATGAGAGTAATGATAACTACCAAAAAGAAAAACACTCCGGAGGAGGAAATTCGGAGTACACAGGTCATCATTCTTGAACCGTATCTTCCAGCTCTCTCGCAACGCGCTCATCGCTGGGAGCCCACACAAGGGACGGCAACGCATCAACATTCAAAATCAGACCCTCGTCTTCGAAAGCCCCCCTCACTTCAGTAGTCCCTGGTGTGCTGGTGAAGAGAAGCTTAACAGCTGCTGGCAACCTTTCGTTTACCAGTCCTAATAGACCAATCAAAGCATCGAATGCATTCATCTCCTCTCGCTCGTAAAAGACCACATTATCGATGAAAACAACGAGCGTAATAGTATCTGGAATCTGAAGGATCAGAAAGTACAGTAACCGGAACAACTCTTTATCGTCGCCAGACTGCAAGAGATTGACGTCGACAGCTCCCGTTGCAGTCATCGAACTCAAGTCAAATTCATGTTGACGGAGAATCTGGTCGACGAAGCTAGAGAGCATGGAGTTGCCACCGACGGAACTCTCATCCGGATCAAGATGGAGACCACAAAGCCAGATGAGAGGGATGAAACGTGGATGATCACGTAACATCTGTGATATGGACACACAGAAAAGAGACAACGGCGACAGGTTAGCGATTCTCCTGGGAAGTCTCCCATCCCAATGTACCAGAAGTTTGGCTGAACGCGGCGAGGATATCCATTCCTGGAACAATTGGTTGCCAACAATTTGCTGTGCATGGGCACGCTCCCTGGATGGGAAGTCCGACGCTTTGCTCAAAGCAAAAGACTCGTCAATGTCGGCATTGTGGCCTCGCAGCGTGTCTAGAAGTATTTCCTTCGTGACAATCCATTCCAAGGCTAGTTGATCCTGTGACGGTGGAGGCGCGGATGGCCCCCAGGAGTGCTGCAGCCCTGGTGAAGCACTTCGTAGAAAGGTGTTTTCCACCCGCAGAGAGGCGATTTCTACAGCAAGACCTGGTTTCATATCATCAACAAAGTCGTATCTTAAATTCACCAAGAGCTAACTCACGTCGAACTCTTTCTTTTTCCACTGCAAGTTCTCCTAGATATCACATGATGTTAACTTAGTTCCTCTGACGCAGGAAAAGGCATTGTTTTCGCAGATTTCAAAGGCCAAGTGAGCCGTGACCCAGGCTTCTATCGTCGCTTGGCGACGATGATAATGACGAGGAAAAGACGCAACAACTGCCAAAATCACCACCAGAAATTGATCTCGAACTTCCATCAATAATTAATTTGTTGACGATGCCAAGGCGGAATCGAGATGCTGTACATCATTGGCAATTATGAAAGAGGGGCAGGGTCAAGAGGATTGATGTTCTCGACTGCGATACCAGCGTAGAGCTAACTTACTGTCTCTCTGTTGAACATGGCCATCAAGCAAATCCTTAACATCTGTGAGCACGGAGGCCGTTTTGATTTGACTCTCGAAGGTTGCTTTTTGAAAGTCATAGACCCTCTGCACCAGTCTCATCGTCTCTTGGGAATCTTCAAATTGTCAGCTCATCCCAGATGGTTGCTAATTGATAAACCACCCGGTTGGTGTAACTAAACAAGCATGAAGAACATGGCGGGGAACAAGCGTGAAAAGCGAGAGGGATGATAGTAGCATCATGCATGAGAATGATGGGGTTTACAGGAGCTCCGCCTTCGCTTTGATAGCCAAAGTTCGTCTCTGATCGTGTGGCGAACAATGTACGTCATGAAATTCTTACAGAAGCGGCCCTCGAAATGATAAGATTTTGTAGCTTCGGCTAAGACGAATTGCGCTCTTTGGTTGATGGTTTGCAGGCTTTGCAACAGGTCTGATCCATAGAAGCTCCCCTTGCCTAGCGTCTTTCCGGCTCGTACAACTGTCCGTAAGATAAGAAAATGTTAGATACGCAATCTTTGATGCTTAAAGAATTATCATGGAATGACTTGCTTGATTTGCTGGTGAAGAACCCGACCAACCGTTCGATTGCTTCTAACGTCGAAATGGCGAGATTCAAAGCAGCTTTATGTATTCTCGTGTCGCCCTGATAGTCGGCAAGGAGAAGTTCAACATCCGAGAATATGGGGATGAGGTCATCAAGCCCCCCGGAAACCTGGGCACGAAGTTCCGCCCCCCTGTTGACAGCCTATCTCGACTTAGCTGTTCTGTTTGGTCTTTGATCATTGTCTCATACTAGTGCCTTACGTCTAAGAGGATTTGCACAACTCCAAAAATTGGGGTCGAGAACACGGTATCTGGAACCATTGTCGATACGCTGCCCACAATTTCCGACAACACTGAAGCATTGTCGGCTGCGCCTCTGAGCTTCCTACGAAACCAGCCTACTCGCCCCCCATCATTTTGATACTTGGCTTGCGCCATCTCAAGTTTTGTGTAAACTGCTTCCCAGTCTGGCTCAGTTCGAATGCTGTATGTCTCCGAACGCCCTTTGGGTTCTGCAAAAGTGTGCGTGAATGTCATCATTGCCTGGGGAAACAGCTCATTCCACCGCTCCATTGCTCTGACTTCTGTCCATTCTGGTCTGACCGGAGTAAGACGGTGACGAGTCTCAAGTCCTTCAGTAGAAGGGGAGCTCCCAGGCAAGATGGGCCCGTCGAAAGATCCGCTCATGGGATGCGGTGTGGAGATAGATGTGTCAGGCTCATAGCGGTCTGACGCATGATCATAATGTACTCGGGCGTTGGAGAAAGCCTGGTGATTATTGCGCAGCTCACAGTCAATATAATCGACCGAAGGCGGTTGGTGCGATGGACGGGGCATGAGTGATGCTATGTCTGACATGATTGATGATGTTCAGCAACATGAGTTCAATAAGACAGTCGGTACCAGTGAAATCTCATCCGGCCTCGAAGAGACATCGGATAGCGCTCGTGGGAGATTAGCCGGGACGACGAATGCGGAACTTCAATTGTAGGAGGATGAAAGAGCTTTGACAGGGGCAGAAGATGTGTCCAGTCCTCCATGGTTCACCCAAACCCCGCAGGGAAAGAGATCCTTATCTCGGAATGGCTTCGGATTCGAAGGTCAAAGTCCCATGCAGGACGCCGAATCACGTTAAAGTATTACCAAAGAAATGCTGCGCGATAAGAAATGAAGCTGACGGCAGGCCGCAGTGCATGCAAATGCATCTTAGGTTACCTACGATAAGCACTATTCATGCAACCGTTGTTTGTGTGGATGCAGCTGTACCCAAAACCTGGCCGTTTACCACAGCCTGCAGGACATGAGGGAATCAAAATGAGGGTGGGAGGAGAAGGCCAGCCAATGATCAACCAGCGGTTGGGCAACACGCCGTGGACATAGTGGTGGCAGCCTGATCCGCTTGCAGCCGGCAGTATTCTACTTCCTCTCCTAATCGCATCTGTCTTCAGTATCTCCCCCTTTCAAACTCACACTTATTTATTCAGATGTCTGGCTATGAACGAAAACTCATTATGGTTTCATTCTAGCACGTCTTTCTTTCGTTATCCCTCTGTCGAACTATATCTTGGCCGGGGCCCGCATTGAGACATGGAGCCTCATCCAGGTGCTGATGCCGCCCTGAGTGGCGAGCATGTCTTGAGACCGGATTCGACGACACCTGATTCAAATGAGAAAGACGACGTCGGTCGATTCGGTTCAAAGTCATCCGATGATTTGTTTGAAGGCAGAAAGGACACCGCTCGCTCGGAGTGCGGCATCACCGAGGAGCTCCGCACTTTGAGAGCGAAGATCGAAGAGTTGGAGACTCTGAACCAAGAGAAGACAAGAAGTTGCAAGGTACCCCAGCAGTCGGAAAAACGAAGGGATGAGATGGAACAGTATCAACAGATGGCCAAGTGTCTCTACACTCACAGAAAGGAATGGGAGGCAAAGTCAGATAACAAGAATTTCAAAATGGACTGGGAGTTCAAAGATTTTTGGGCATTCGACATGCGTACTATTCCTTATGGTCCTTGGGTGAGAGAATGGCAGCCATCGTATGCTGACCCGTACGAGCGGCCAAATCCTTTCGACCCTGCGCATCGATGTTCAGCTGCCGACCAGCAAAACCCAACCGAAGACAACTTGGACGAATTTGACCATGTTGTGGACTATGATGAGCGCCGCAGTCGTATACGCAAGGCCTTTGAGTGGGAGATGGACAGGCTTTACTTATCTGAAGAAATCGAAATACGCAGACGGAAAAGACTCGACGAGGCTAAAAAAAATGCTTTGAAAGAAGTGAGCGCCAGAAAAAGAGCAGATAACGACAACGACAACGACAAGGGCGCCGAAGGCAACATAGAGAACGCTTTGAACCAGCACTTGGCGAGATCAGTGGACTGGCACACTTTTCGGCAATTGCGACACGCCCAAGACATCAGTGCGTGTGCAGTAGATATTCTCATTGGTGATCCAGAGGTGTTCGACGACTGGGGCCTCGGAGGGGACTGGTTTCGGTCGCCACAAGTTGAACGCCGCGTGAACAAGAATACCAAGGCTAGCAAACAGGCTGCGAACGTCTCCAGCCAAACACAGCTGCCAGAGCGGATCCGAATACATTCAGAACTTGTTCTTCAAGTTCTAGACAAGATTCTTAAATTCGTTGGGGGCCAGAAGATGGCAGGAGCATCGAGACCTATAGTATTCACTCGTCCTTTCAAAGCACTCAGCTACTGTGAGCAAGGCCTCGACAGTTGGTTACTTGCGATGGAGAAAAGAGCACGAAGGCAGTCGACCAAGTGGCAAAGTCTCGCAGGGAAATCTCAACCTACCGATAATTCAAAGTCCCCAAATCTTGAGGTGTCGACAGCAGAGAACTCTGCTCCCTTAGGGGAGGTGAGCAAAATCGTCTTAGCAGAAGCCGGGCTTGATCAAACGAGCGAATCAGTCAATCAGTTTCGAGACAATACTTCGTCTCGACCGAAGACAGATCTGTTTTCAGTGCAGGCCAATACTATCGATGAATCTGCAAACCAAACAGAAATTGAAGGATCGGAAGACGAAGAGGAGAATGAGACCAACTCGGATATGGGGGATGTTGATGCTGTCGCACAGTCTCCGAGCTCCCTCCAAGAGCTCAGGTTCTTCTTAGGAGTTACGAGGGCTCAGGTCCTGAAGAGGCGCGAATACCTTGAGGGCGATGAATGCCACAAAGTGTTCTTTTCAGACCTTTGGCATCTTTTCCGGCCTGGCCTCGAGGTTATTCGCAGTGATGGAAAACAGGCCTATCGAGTCATTCATGTCACCGCCGCCAAACACCGGACGGTTTCAGCATTTCAAAAGTGGTCGAAGGATCAAGATGAGGAGGAAAACAAACCACGACCAGACTTTGGTATCACATGCATCTATTTGGACTTCGACGGGAAAAGGCTTGGGCCAGTTTCTCGGACCTTTGAGTTCAAGTCATTCGAGGGGGAGAAGGAAATCACAACCTTCGAGGTTTTCCCTATGCGATTCTATTCGAAAAGTCAAAGCAACTTCAGTGAGGCGGAGCGGGGAGATTTCGGGCACCATTCGGAAGTTACTCGGCTGAGAGAGAGTCTCATTGTTCGAGGTCGCAGATTTCTTGACGCGATAACAACCAAGCACATGTTTTATGCGGGTGCAACACTTGACACTCACGAAGACATCGAAGGACAGGTTGTCGTGGACTTCGAAGCAGCGTTCATTGAAGAGACTCTGGCTACCGAACGGCCTCCAATTGAGGCACTACCTAGCATGAACCTCGACGATTATGACACTGTCGATGATTGCGAGGCAACTTGCTGCGTAGATGATCAGGTACTGGACGACACTTTTATCGATTTGAGACAAGCGCGTGAGTATGTCAACAGTCTGTTGCCGAAGACCGGTGCACAAAATTCTCCATCAATTGCTGTGCTGCCTCAGACTTTGGCAGAACTCAAGGCGTCCTTCAGAGAGATCAGTTCTTCCATCGCAGAGAATGAGCTCTTGATTCTGTCCAATAGAGTATTTGGGTTCATTCTGCGGAATCGAAAATTTGGTGAGTATCACTTCGTTTCGACTTGCAATTGTGAGCGCTTGCTGATGATAACTTCTCGCCGTCAAGCTCAACTAGATGTCCAGTTTCTGTCAAATATGACCACGACGGTAAACACCAAGCCCGGGGAGGGGTCTTTGGCTGGTGTCGTTGGAAGCGATGCGAGTGACAACGGCAAAACAGCATTCGATCGTCTCGTATTGGAAGAAGGCCATAAGGACATGATCGAATCTTTGATATCTCAGCACTTCCGAGACAAAGAGTCCAGAGGGGGCCCTCATGAACAAGTTGATGTTGTGAAAGGCAAAGGTGAGAAGAGGATCTATCTAGACCACCTTGCATTCGCTATAACCGTGTGTCACTTGTAGGGAAGGGACTGATCCTGCTACTACATGGAGCTCCTGGGGTGGGGAAAACGTCTACTGCAGGTGAGTTGACCTTTCAGCAATCACACTCAGATTCCTTCCTAACATTGAACCAGAGGGTGTTGCAGAAATGTTTGGCAAACCACTTTTCCAAATTACTTGTGGTGAGTTTTCGGAGACCCAGCGCAGGTGGCGGTGCTTACTGTGACAGGTGACTTGGGAACTACCGCAAAGGAGGTCGAGGAGACTCTGGAAAGTAACTTTGCTCTGGCTAACAGATGGGGATGCATTTTGCTTTTGGACGAGGCAGATGTTTTCCTTGCCGAGCGAACGAAAGAGGATTTCGTAAGGAACGGGCTAGTGGCAGGTACGCTGGAGCATTCTGTTCAAAACTTTCGGATCTAACCATCTTTTCAGTCTTCCTCCGAGTGCTTGAGTACTACTCCGGCATTCTTTTCCTAACGACTAACCGAGTGGGTGACTTTGATGAGGCTTTCACTTCACGCATCCACATGAGTCTCTACTACCCTGAATTGAGCGAGGAGAAAACCCTCAAGGTGTTCAAGATCAATTTGGATTTGATCAGGGAACGCTTCGCGTTGAAGGGGCGACATGTAGACATTGAGGTAATGGAAATTGGTGCTTTCGCCACGCAGCATTACATCAATCACCCCAGCGCACGCTGGAATGGTCGCCAAATCCGCAACGCCTGTCAAACTGCATTGGCATTGGCCGAATACCAAGCTCAGGGTGGGAGACACGATGCCATTATGAAGCCGGATGCCGTCGTCAACCTGGCTGTCAGGCACTTTGAGACGGTGCGCGACGCGTATCTCAAGTTCGCTGAGTACATGAACAAGATCTACGGAACCAATGCTGCTAGAAAAGCAAAAGAGGGCAAACTAAGGGCCATCTTGGTTGATGAAAATGACAATGTCATTAGCGACACTCGCGCAGGCGGCCGAGTTGACAGGAAGGAAGCATTCCGTCAATCTCAAAGCCCCTTACAAGTGGGTGGCCTCCACCAGCACGACAGCCCTCGAAATCAGCATTCGCAAGGGTATCCTCAATCAAGCTATCAGGCCCAGCCGACCTATCAAGGGCCGCCTCAAGGCTACTCGCAACCCCAACACCAGGGGCCTCCACCGCTTGATCCTTACAGAGCGTCAGCACAGGGGCACCCTTCTCACTATCCCAGCACTCCACCTGGCCAGACTCATCGTGCCGCTCCGGCTCAAATGCCAGCGCAGGGTGGTCAAGTCACGGGTGGTCTAGGAAGAAGCCCGGGCAACTCATTTCATGGTTCTCAGACGAGTCAGACCCAGAGTCAGTTCGACGATCATCGAAACCAGAGGTTTTCTCAGCAGCAAGGAGCCGAGTCTCAAAGGTTTGAACAGGACATTCAAAACATGTACGTAATGTCGAACCAACATGATCTTCGTCAGGGGCCCGCGGGTCATTTGACTCCAAGCCGAGGTGGTTTGGCGGAGATGGCTTCATCTGATCAAAATTGGAGGCAGGGGAGCTCCGGTGTTGACCCTGGTATGTCAGCTAGCTTCGACAGGGTCCCGCGAGGAGGGCAGTAGAGTACCCAGGAGATGATTTTCTATGTAGATACAGCCATACAGAATGCTAATCACGCTGTTCATGCTTGAACTATTAGATTCCTCGGCTAAAGTCATGACTTGCGCTAGCGGACAGACGGGTTAGCCCAAAGTCTGACGCACATCTGTGAATTCATTTGATTGGTTATGCAAGTATCATGAACGGTAGTACCATCAGCGCGTGCAGCTCTGTGCTCATTGGTTGCAGTCGCGCGGCGCAGAGATGCGTTATTTTTCGAGGAGTTGCCTGCCTGGAAACGACTCTTCTGTATACTAGGTCAGCAAAGAAATCAGCCGAGCAAGCATCCTCCGTTCAATACTGATCACGCACCGGATCCTCTCCTAACTATACTGAGACTATGCTATGCCAAGTCTGTTTAAATGGCCTTGAAGGCTTCCGAGACCCTTCAAAAATCAAAAGAGTCGGATACAGCGACGAGAATGAAACTCCTGTGCTCACATCAGACCAAGATGAGATAGCGAAAGCAGTTGCCTCTCCCCGGGTCAACGTGACAAGATCCATGTATAACGGAATGAAGCTATATCACTTGAGCTCTGAAATCGAGATGTACGTGTTCGCGCATCATCCTACTAAGACGTCATGGTTACAAGCAAAGTCTGAAGGTTGTGAGATTTGCAGGAAGATCGACTGCGATGAGCAGGTTGGAGATACTGCCGATGATGACGACCACGGTTCAACTTTCTCAAAGCCTGACTTCTTTACTACTTTCGTCGTCAAATTGGAAAGAGCAAGACATGATGAAGGGGACACTTTTATCATGGTAGTATGGCAAGGCGCACAATCGAGTTCAACCCGCTGGAAATCTCGTGTAGACGGTAAGACTGAAGAATCGGCAGCATTATATTCATGTTGACTTTTGAGCCGATAGAGCACCAGGCTAGTCCCTTCAATGATTTGATTGGACAGTCCACAAATGACGAAGCAACTTGGCGCGTTGTTGAAGATTGGATCAGGAATTGTGTTGAAAATCACCCCAACTGCAACTCTAGGTCGTTGCCAGACGGAATAGTCCAGCAAGAGTTCGCAACAGAGTCTTCAAGAGATACTTCGGAAACGCATCGACGAGAACTACCTTCTCGACTCCTAAAGCTCGAAATGATCGGCCAACAGAGAACTTTTCGCTTGGTTACAAGGCAAGAGATTGCGACGCGAGCCAGCTATGCGACGCTCAGTCATTGCTGGGGAACTAAGCCCTGGGATAGGAACCTGATATTGAATCAAGCCAATCTGGCGACCTTGTCGGCCTCACAACCCATAACCAATCTACCAAAGACGTTTCGAGAGGCCTTTGTCGTACTGGAGAGGCTTCAGCTCGAGTACCTCTGGATCGACCGCTTCTGCATCTTCCAAGACTCTGAGGAGGACTGGCTTGCAGAGGCATCAGAAATGCATAACATCTATGCAAAATCCATCATTTGTATCTCGGCATTGGGCGCGGAAGATGATGACGGGGGGCTATTCTTCTCTCGTGATCCGCTCGCCGTTATGATTCCAGTGGTCAATATACCTATCGGCGAGTCAAACGAGCCCGTGCCTCATGCTGGAGAGATGGCCATGTCCTACATCAGAAATACAGACTCTCAATCTGCTGTGCTGTCTACGCGTGGTTGGGTTCTTCAAGAAAGGATACTGGCACCTCGAGTTCTTCACTTTGGGAAGAGCCAGGTGTTGTGGGAGTGCAATACGTCCGTCTCCTCTGAGGCTCAGCCAAAGTTTGACAAGTGGAAGAGCGTTCATGTTCTCCTCGCTCATCCCGATATCAGACCCAATTACAAGCGCCGGACTGTGTGGAAGACCACTATTGGATACGAGCCGCCGAGCTTCGAGAACCCAATCGACTGCATCTTCATCGAATGGTACCACATTCTTGATTATTATAACGACTGTCATCTCACCAAGAGTGACGACAAGCTTGTGGCAATATCGGCTATTGCAAAAGACATGAAAAAGCATCTTAGCCATCTAGGTGAATCATCAGTCTATCTCGGCGGTCTCTGGAGATCGAGGATGCCGCGCAACTTGCTTTGGCAGGTTTCCAATCCGGCAAAACGACCGGAGCGGTATCGAGCACCGTCTTGGTCCTGGGCTTCCGTTGATAATGCATCTTGGTTCACGTCCCATGAGGGTTATTCGTGGTTCCCAAAGCGTCATAGGGTATTGGTGTCTGTCATTGAGGTTACAACGACTCCTCTGACATCGGACGATACCGGCCAACTACAAGGCGGCAGCTTAACCCTCAAATGCCGGTTGCTCAGAGCTATACTTGCTAAGGGGCCTCAAGAGGGACAAGTTGGTGCTGAAAAGCTTGAGACTATGGAAGGAATTAGAATTCATCACCAGCGGGAGAAATGGGCTGGGTACTTGATGAGGTTCGACACCGTCGAGGACGAGCGTTGCAGTCCCGTTCTGTTCGTGCCTATTCAGGTCGAAGAAGACAAGGAGAATAGGGCTGATGAAAGCCGTATTCGCGGAAATTACTATGGTTTGGTTCTTGAAAAGTCTGGGAACAGTTATAAGAGAATCGGCAAACTCCGGTACGATGTTTATGAGCCTACGCTGGGGTCTTGGTTTGATGACATTGATGTTCCATGGGGAAAGATTAACATTATATAGCACGTGTCAATACCATCGAGATACTTCTTCACTTGTAGGATGTTTCGGCAGCAATACGATCGACCTTGAAACGTTTGATGATGTGTCTTGATCTTTGGCTTTGGACACCTGCCGCCTTTACTTTTTGAATGCCGCCCTACTAGTCTCCAACTTATCCGTCTATGAATAGCCTCTGCCCATTGAGCCTAGCCATCTTCCCTGCTTTTGGCCTGGTTGTTGCCCTCGTTATGATTTCTGTTATATTGGTTATCTATGTATTTTGTATCCGCTCGTGTAGTCAGAGTTATCCATTACCCCGGACGGCAAACATTTTCATCCCAAGGTTAACAGTTCAATTGATAGAAGACGAAAATCGATATTCCAAAGACCTAATTTGACTAAAAACGAAGAGCTCAGTGTGTTAATGATCAGAGGATCGAGGAGTCTATCAAGGATACCTTGCTCAAGGAAAAATCAGCGCAAGTATTAATTGATCTATGGCGTCACATTTATGAATACGTGGGACCTTCATCATTTTAGCATAGGCATACTTTACTTCGATTATACGGGGTGCCGAATGTGCGTATGAGAGGAACTTGAGCTAGCTTCCAGCCTATTCTAACCTGGTGCGAGTGGGCTACAACAAGGTCGACCTGCGCCCTGTGGGTTTCATGACTAACAAAACGATGACTGTATCCCATGCACCGGATATGCGAGTGGACTACAGAAAGTGCGTAACATGGGGAGTTATAGCCAATCAGAAAAAAATCTATGCGCTTTACTGGCTAACGAGAAACCTTATGGCTAATGGACTATGGAGAAAACTAGGTGTGGATGTACTGCAGCCCAGGATTAACGTGATCTTGGCTGTCAGCTACGCCCTTCGTACGACAGTCTGTTAACTAAATGCTCCACGTCAAAGCTTCTTGGTAAAACAACTTGCTTATATACACTTAAAGCTCACTCGAAGTACATGCCCTTGCAATGTAGCTACTTGCATCAGAGCATTTACGCTACATCCCCTTTTTTTTCGAGCAACTTGTCTTTGAATTACTCTTCGCCACGATTGCAACCTGCCATGCGGGGACTTCTCAACTCAGCGGCAGATGCCATCGGCTGCACACCTCTCGTGCGTCTAGACCGCATCACGTCCTCTCTCGGACTCGACGGAACTATCGTTGCCAAACTCGACTACCTAAATCCTGGAGGATCGAAAAAAGACCGTGTCGCGTTCGGCATCATCGAAGAAGCAGAGAGGCTGGGCACACTCAAGCCCGGGCAAGCGGTCGTCGAGCTCACGAGTGGCAACACAGGGACTGGCCTCTCGATCGTCTGCTCCATCAAAGGCTACAGATTCATCGCCGTCATGTCCAAAGGAAACTCCGTCGAACGTGCCCGCATGATGGCAGCTTTGGGTGCTGAAGTCGTGCTCGTCGACCAAATGCCCGGCTCCATCCCTGGACAGGTTTCAGGACCGGACCTCAGACTTGTGGAAGAAAAGGCGAAGCAAATCGAAACCGAGCTCGGGGCCTTCCGTGCTGACCAGTTCACACGCGATGGAAACTGGCTGGCCCACTACGACGGGACTGGCACGGAGCTATGGGAACAGACCAACGGCAATCTTGATGGATTCGTTGACTACGTCGGCTCGGGAGGCACGTATGCTGGTGTGACAAAACGGCTAAAGGCATTAAACCCATCAAGCAAATGCTTCATCGTCGAGCCTCAGGGGGCAGCTGTCTTGGCTAAGCAGCCGGTCTCACAAGCAGAACATCCCATTCAGGGAGGAGGCTACGTGATGCCTGATCTGGTCTACTTGAAGGATGTACCTGTTGATGGCTACATCCAGGTCACTGGCGATCAAGCAAAGCAAGGCGCCCGGCTTTTAGCGAAAAAGGAGGGGATTTTCGGGGGTTTCTCCAGTGGCGCAAACGTAAGCGCAGCCATCGAATTGCTGAAGGGGCCAATGAAAGGGAAGACGATTGCAATCATGATCTGTGATTCAGGCCTGAAGTATCTATCGACTGACCTTTGGGCTGAGACGTTGGAAAATTGAAGCATCGGTAGCATAGTTTCAAAAGAATGAACATTACCTCGTGGGAGAGGCGATCAAGCATCAAGGCCACATAGGGAATGAACATGCTGTTTTGCGATATGAATCAAGCCCTTTAACCCTCTATTTGTACATGCCATCTATCAAACACGGGCGAAGCAAGAAATGCAGGGCATGCGTCTGGCACATCTAACCCCTTAATCGAAATCTTTCTCTGCCCCTCCAACAACTGTAAGGATTCACTCCAATTTTTAATTGCATTTATCCGAGCAGCTTTTGGATATCTGCCATCCGGGTCTCCTGGGTCTTCTTGCCCTTGTTCTTTTCCTGGAAAGCTTTGCCAACAAGCGTTCGCTTCTCATGTTGAATATCCAGCACGCGCTCCTCGACGGTGCCCTCCATGACAAGTCGCCAGACGGTAGTGGGCCGCTTCTGGCCCAGACGATGCACACGATCGACGGCCTGGTCTTCAATGGCCGGCGCCCACCAGCTGTCCGCGAGAATGACCGTGTCTGCCGATACGAGGTTGAGACCGACACTGCAGACGGCCAAACTAGCAAGCATCACCCGCGTATTGGGGTCGTTGTCGAGAGCATCAATGGCTGCGTCACGTTTCGCAGCTGTCATTGAGCCGTCGATGCGGCAGAACTTGATTCCTGCCTCCGCGATTTGGGCTTGGATAATGTTAAGGAACGAAGTCCATTGCGAGAAGATGACAATCTTGGACTTTGGGTCTTTTGTCGTGGCTTGGACAATCTTAACGAGGGCTTCCGTCTTGGAGCTCTTTCCATCCGAATCGAAGCCATCGTCTGCGGCCTCCTCGCCACCTTCGGGGGCCGGTTCAAGAAGAGAATCTTCTTCGAGCTGGTTGCGGCACATGGGGCATTTTTGCTGGGTCTGGATGACCTTGGTGATGCAGCCACGGCAGAAGACGTGCTTGCAGTGGGTGATGACTGGGCTGTCCAGGGTATCAAGACAGACCGCACAGTCCTCTTGCGTCTCAATGTAAAGGCGGAGGGCTTCTTGGAGGATCTTCACGTTCTCTGGGTTAAGGGAGACCACAGATTGGCCCTCGAGAACCTTCAGAAGATCGTCGATTCTCTTGCGACAGAGTGTCCAGTGATTGCAACTAGTGAAACATCAGCATCTCCTCTATGGTTCACAGCAGGTGTTCTTACACTTGTCGTAAACGTAGAAGTCGTTCCAGGACGCTCTGAAACTGGCCTTTTCCTGCTTTGGTTTGATTACGATAATCTTCGAGCGCCCCCTTGGCTTCGTTCCTGAGGTTTATAGTCAGACAGGCAAATCGTCATTCGACCTGGGCTACTCACAATAAAGCCTCGTACTTGTTCTTCTCATCCGGTCTAAACTGGATGCGATGTACGTACTCCGTCTTGGGCGGTAACTTCAAATCGACAAACTTCATGTCCTTCTTGCGCCTCAAGCAAAGGTCTCTCATAAGAAGCTGCAAGAGTGTCTCGGCTCGTTGATGCCCTTGAGCGAGTGGCCGGGCGATGACTGTGTTGAAAATGACTGGTTGTTCGACACCACCAGTGATATGGAGGAACTGGAGTAGGGACTGGAAATCCTTGATGTTGTTGATGCTTTCCGATGATTAGCTATGGTCAACTGCAAGAGGCTTTGGCGTGCTTACATTGGAGTTCCGGTAAGCGCCCATCTGGATTGAGCAGTGAGCTTGGTTGCGGCGATGGCTGCTTTGGTTTTGGCGTTGCGGATGGTATGGCCCTCGTCAAGCACGACTCGCCTCCATTTCATCTGCATCAGGGGCGATGTTTTGGGAACGGAGTCTTCAGCCTTCTTTGGTCCCTCCATGGCAAGCGTATTGTAGCTGGTGATAACAACTTGGTACTTTGCCAGCTCATCCTTACCCACCTTGTTGGATCCATGGTACGTGTAAATGGATGGAAGGTGTTCCTTCTTGACGTGTCTGCGCATTTGCTGCTCCCAATTGCTCATGACACTCAATGGAGCGACGATAAGGGTAGTGCCGGGACCGCCCGTCAAAATGAGACTGATAACTTGGAGAGTTTTGCCAAGACCCATGTCATCAGCAAGAATGCCGCCAGAGAGCAGTTTGGGTTCGTTCATCACGAAATTGGTCGCCATGTTGCTCATTACCTTGTCATTCTTTGGGATCCGTTGCCAAAGCTGAATACTTTCTGTGGTGCCCTTCGGTGGAAACTGGGGGCTCTCCTTAGACGTCATCCAGGCCAGACCCTGTGCACAAGTAAAGTCAGCATTGCCATGTCGATATGTCGATGCAGGAAAACGCGTCGTACCTGCAACTGATACGGCAAAAGCTGAGCCTCTAGTACTGCCGGCTGCTCCGCCATGGGCATGGCGGCCAGAGTATCTTCGTCGATAATTAGGGATTTGACTGCATCACCGCGACTGTGGGTTTGCAAAGCTTGACTGACTTGCGTGAGCTGCTCCAGTGACACTTCCGGTTCTGGGGCCGCTGAGGCACTGCCGCCCAAGCCGATCGTCGACTGTGAATTCTTGATGCCGAGTGCCTTTCTCTGGGCTTCAGCCTCAGCCCTGGTCTTCTTGAGCTCGGTGGCTTTGATGAGCTTATCCTTCTTTAGCCTATCTTCCAGTTGCAGACGCTGCTCACGATCGCCGGTTCCGAAAAGATGCAGGCGAACGGGGCAGTCGAACACGCCCTTCTCGCCTGTGAGTGTTCCTTCCAAAGCAACATCATCGTTGTCCTAAGAAGGATGAGCATGGCACTGGGCCAGTGGAATGGGCCACTTACAACGTATGGCGCCAGCTTCTCGGCCACCTTGCGCGGGATGTGGCCAATCTGGATGCCCATGACATTGCAGACCCGAATGGCATTGGAATCGTACTATGCACGTTAGTATGGTTGCAAGGCCACGAATAAGAAACACCATACTGGGTTGGTGGGTTCCCGCAGACAGACGACAACCTCTCCCTGCGAGGCGTAGCCGTTGTAGTACCGCACTCCGACGATCTTGGTATCTAAAACACGGCGTTAGATCACATAATACACTAAACAGGGGCCAGAATCCCTACCGAGATTTCCATAAAGCTCTCGGGCTGGACCATCGGGAGCTTGTGTGAGGTCGATTAGGTCAGCATCGTCCCGGTCGTAATACACATTCTGTGAAGAAGGGCCGGCGAAAGAACTAGAGCTAGCCGTGCGTTGGGTGTTATACGGCTGGCTGCCCGCAACATGGGCCCCGGAGGATTGTCCCAAAGACGGGCCCCGGTTTACGGCCGGCCTTTTGCTTGGTGGCGGCGCTGATGAGTTCTCGCCCTCGCTGCTAATGAGGTCGATGACATCGAGGCCACGCTTCTTGGGCGGCATCTTTGCTGTCCGCGTGCGGCCCGGTACCTATTGATGGGCGACCTGATTGGACTTGGTTCGTGCAACGATGGACCGAAACGGGAAAGTCGTCAGATGTGGCCAGATTCAACGGTCGGTACCGAAAACTCCAAAAGGACCAAATCAGGAAACCCAGAAAGACGGAACCTTTCACGGCGAAGCTCCCAACGCGGCCGACGCGTCTCGCGTATCTCGCTGGGCGTCCACCCACTGCAGGATCGACGCAGGGATCCGTTTGCTCTTGCCCGAGCGCTGAGGCTTGAGCTTGTGGCTCGTGCGCAAGTCATGGAAGTCAGCCAGAAAACCCCGGTCTGTGGCTGGAAACATCAAGCACGCCATCGTGGGGGAGGAAGAACCGAGCCAATCACCACCGAGTGCAAAATCACGACATTTCACGTGACCCGCCTCGGGGGCCCGTTATGGGTGGTCTCTGGCCAACGGAGACCTCTTGCGGCTCTTACACCCTTCACAACCTCAGTCAACTTCAATTTTCTCGTTTCAGGCAGTCTCCTGTTGAATTTGCTATCTTCTGGTACCCAAAAACCAAAGGGAAACGCGGCAGGTTGAACTCCTCGTCGGTGTCTATCCACTATCAGGTGGATAGAGCCCTTCATGCCATCATCAGTCATCACTCTACCGACAAGCGCCTTTCGGCTGTCGGCATGCTCGCTTCTATATCAAACAGGACGACCCGAGGCTCGAGCCATCATCGGAATGCATAAAAGAAAGAATACGCAAACGCCAAACACGAATTCGAACATTATCCGGGCCCCTCCTCTTACTGCTTCGGCAGTCGGCGGCCGTACGCCGAGTAGTAGCCGCACTTGGCTACATGACTGCTCTTACTAGTCTTCTCATTGAAGATGTTGCATCCTCCCTTAGCGACATTGGGCGGGGTGTACACTACGGAGCTGGTCAGCAAAGTTGTTTCGGCGAAGACGGTGAAGCAAAACCCACGGTGAAGGGATACGGCGAAGTCGCTGCCCCTGTTGCAGACCCGGTGGACGCCAAGTTCGTCTGCCATGTATGCCACCGCATTCTCCTTATGTGTTCTCTCAGACATCACTTTCATCGGTTGTTCTTCCTCGCCCTCGGGGAAGGCATATCGGATCTCAGTCAGGTTGCCCTTGAGGATTTTCATGAGGCAATGGGCGTTGCCGTGGTCGTGGATGGGACTGCCCTTGCCCGGAGACCAGACAAGCACAAGCTGTGTTTGCATTAGCATCGACGTCAACCACAAAGCTGTGGCGATGTCCACTCACGAGATTGCTCTTGCCATTACCCTCGTCGACGAGGTTTCTTGTGTATCCCATGCTCTTCTCGGCGAATGCAAATTGGATCCATTCGCTCTCCCTTGAGTTGTATTGTTCCATCAGCTCCATCAACTCCTTGACATCGACGTCAGCCGAGTCCAACCCCGACGAAGGGCCCAGGGCCTCCTTCAACGCCAACACGAGCTCATCGAACCGGTTGCTGTCGCCCTTCAGTTCGTGCCCGAAGGCAGAGGTGATCTTGGTCAGGATTTCGAGGGCCATGGCTACGAATGGGATGGCTGGTCTATGGTACTGGTCGATGTTTGGGATGGACGATTGTCTTTCGGTATGCTCAACGTGCGGGGTTTTGAGTCTTGTCGCTCTCTGGTGATACGATTGCACCGGTCGGTCACCGGGACAGGCTCGCACCTCATTACCTGATGGAAATGGGCGGAACTCGCGGAGCGACTGGTTATTCCGACCTCGGACGGTGGGTCGGGACGCCCATCAGACCCTATCTCTTCTCTGAGACAGGGTAGTCTGAACACGTTGCCGGCGCTGCGTGCACAGTTTGGTCGGCGAATGCTATGTCGTTGGGTAGACGAATTCCCCCAAAAATGGAGGTTTCTGGTTGGTTGAGATAACCAAAGGAGGCTTTGTCGTGGGATCCTTGCAAAGCCGGCGATAGGCGGTGGGCGGCCCCCTATGTACATGGTGGTCAGATGGCCTCACATAAGACGAAATGGGTCTGGTTAGAGTTTCGCGGCGGTCAGGTCTAGTCAATTGCAAACCGTAGAGACGACGCATCTCATGCGCGCGTGCTGCTTTGGAGCTGATTGACAACTATGGGGTTGCGTTATGTTTACTCAATGCCAATGGGGTTCTGTGTTCGGTACCGGTGTTCAGGGTGCTGACCGACAGCCGCTACGCTCTCAATCGCCGACTGAGCTGGGCGTGGTGGGGCGCCTGACCATAACGGGCTCGCCCGTATTACTCACACTAGGATTGCTCAGCTAGCATACCTAGGTACTTTCCAGACGACCGCTACTAATCTCAAGATTTTCTCATAGAGTTTCTTTCTTTCGTTCAGAAGGTAGTATTCATCTAATGTTGATTCAATTTAAAATTCAAAGTTGCGTGCGGTTTCATTGTAGTCTTGCGCCCCTTGCGAACTTCACTACCCAGAATGGCAACTATCAGCACAACTGCGACTATTCAGTCGAAATCTCAGCAGGCCTGCCTGCAGTCGGGAACAGACGGTACGACAGCGGGCGATACGACTCCCTGTACGCCCTGCAAGGAGGATGTTGGCTGGCGAAAGATAGTCAGAAACTTCACCCCATCGTACGTCACAGCGGAAGCATTTCCGGCAAGAGTGTCTGACACTGGTACAGATGGTTCGCGGTTACAATGGGCACGGGCATCGTGTCAATCCTCCTCCATAACCTGCCTTACAACGCAACTTGGATTTCTCACGGCCTCGCTGTCGCGTTCTTTATTCTCAACGTTGGTCTTTTCACAATATTTACGGGCATTACCGTCTTGCGTTATGCACTTTATCCCGAAATTTGGAAGGCGATGGTTATCCATCCAGCCCAGTCAATGTTCCTTGGCTGTTTTCCGATGGGATTTGCAAGTAAATGACCTTTACATAAGATTGGGGAAACACTAGCCACTAACGCCTGCACTTAGCTATCATCAACATGATGATATTCGTCTGCGCTCCAGCCTGGGGCAAGTGGGTTGTTTCATGGGCTTGGGGCTTCTGGTGGCTTGACGCTGCTCTATCCCTGGCAACTTGCATCACTGTACCGTTCGTCATGTAAGTCCAAATTTGGGGCAGGTCACAATCCTAACCACCCTCGATAATCATTGCTCAGGGTCGGGTGTGACTTGAGGCCTTTCAAACTTGCCTCACCTTCTTTGGCCTATTCTAATAGCCGAACCCTAGGATCCATCAACACCGTCCGGGGCTACAAGCAGTCACAGCAGCCAGTCTTTTGCCAATCGTGCCAGTAGTAGTTGCGTCTTCAACGGGTGGCATCGTAGCTGAGGCTTTGTCCAACCCAGATCATGCATTTATCACACTTATCGCCTCTTACATCCTATGGGGGATAGGGATCTGCTTCTCCAGCATGGTGTTGGCACTTTACTTCCATCGCTTGACTATTCATAGTCTTCCTCCCAAAGAAGCCATCGTCTCGGTGTTTCTGCCAATCGGTCCATTGGGCCAAGGCGGCTTTGGAATCCAGCAACTGGGCAAAGTGTCCCTCAAACTCCTTCCCCAGTCAACAGCTTTTACCACTGCGGCGCCCGGTGCCGTACACGGCGGGGAGATTCTCTACTTCCTGGGGATCTTCCTCGCCTTGATTATGTGGGGCTTCGCGCTGGTCTGGTTATCTTTTGCTCTCATCAGCATCGTGACGATGCAAAAGTTCCCGTTCAACATGGGCTGGTGGGGTTTCACGTTTCCGTTGGGTGTGATGGCAACCTGTACCGGCATGCTGGCGCAGGACTTGGATAGCACGTTCTTCAGAGTCATGACCATGGTACGCACCGTTTCTCAATCCCAAGAAGTGAAGTTACTAACAACAACGTGTCTAGATTTTCTCACTTTCCGTCTGTCTCCTATGGCTGTTAGTAGCAGTCAGAACGCTGCACCAAGCCATATCTGGGGACATCTTCTTCGCTCCCTGCTTGAAAGACCTGAGAGACAAACAGGCCCAGGCAGGATCAGACCGCAGAGTATGAATTGCAACGTGAACGTGAAAGACAGAGCGCCGTTCATAGATGTAGACGTGGATAGAGACGGGGCCCGCGACGAGGTAGAGACAACGATAGCAGACTCACTGACAAATAATGTCTAGATAAAAGTTCAAGCATAGATGCATGGAATCGGATTCGAGACTGTTTCATAAACTCTATTTGGACTTCGTTGAAGCAATACGTCAAGCTCTCAAAGCTCAGCTCCATCCTGTGTTTCTAAGGAAGAAGCTTTCTGACAGCCCATTTGGGGTTGGCAGATGGCAGGGGTTTCTCCAAAAAAAAACGCTAATGGCGGGGTTGATGAGGTGCAGCACCCGCCAAAATTCTCTTGCGGGGGCACCAACCACACTCAGGTCCAAAAGTCCAGGCGCCGAAACTCTGAATAAGAATTGCCATTGCGGTTGCGCCCACTGGCTGCATGGTCCCCTCGCCAAACCCACACCCCGCCACTGCAACCCTCGCACCTCCCAAGAATTGTGACGGCAGCAGCAGTTTCAAGGCTCAAACTTGAGCACCGCTGCTCTTCGACGATTCTCAAGGGTCAAGATGGCTTCCCCTCTTGACCGGCCGGGCATCTTGTCCGTGTTGAACAGTAAGCATTGGATCGGTCGCAGTCGCGTCGCTACCCGTGCGCATTTGCGCTAACTTTTCTGATTCTTTGTGCGTAGACTTCCACGATGTATGGCAAGAAATCCGCATACCCGTCATTCTGTTTACTGCTTTCGGCCTGCTCGTACTCCGGTTCTATCTTCACAGTGTCGAGGAGAAGGACGAATTGAAAGCATTCCCCAAGGCCTTGAACAGGGAAAAGCCCGAGTCGAAGCCGCTGCCGAAGCCCGTCGACGAGAAGAAGGATGCGAAGCCGACTCCGGTTGTCGAGACGAAGGCGCCCAAGTCGAACGGCCCGAAGAGGATAAAGGGTGGTCTCGTCAAGAGGCCCTCTGAGGAGCTCAAGAATGGAGAGGCTTTGTCAAGGACGGTGCGACCTCTGATCTTCTTTTCGAGCATCACCGCGAACACCCCCAAGATTGCGAAGGACTATGCCGAGCGCTTGGAAAAGGAGCTGGAAAAGGTTACCGCGGATACCGGCTGCTCATTCAACACCCCCGAGGTTCTGGATCTGGCTGAAATCGACTTTGACGACTACTTCATCACCCCGCCCAAGTCTGAGGACCCCGTCGAGCTGTTCTACATGTTCCTCCTGCCAAGTTACAACATTGACACGATCAACGACACCTTCTTGGAGCACCTGCAAGAGACGCACCATGATTTCCGCATCGACACCGCCCCTCTGTCCCCGCTACTTGGTTACTCCGTCTTTGGTTTTGGCGACCGCGAAGGCTGGCCTACGGAAGACGAAGGCTTCTGCTTCCAGGCCAAGGAGGTCGACAAGTGGATGGCTAAGCTTACCGGCCGCAAGAGAGCTTTCCCTGTGGGCATGGGTGATACGAAGCGGGACTATGTCGAGAGGTTATCTGAATGGTCTGAGGGTGTCGTGGATGTTCTCGGTATGCTAGCCAAGACTGGTAGCCTAGGTGAAGGTCTGCCGGGAAGCGGCGCACCCGAAGAAAGCGATGACGAGTCCGCGGCGGAAGATGATGACGAGGTTCTCATCGAGGAAGACGCAAAGCCCGAGAAGCTCAAGAGCCGCAAGAACATTGACGATGTCGAGGATCTTGGTCGCATCATGAAAAGCTCCAACCCCGACGCCGACACGAAACCCGCCGCTGCCCCTATTGCCGTCGACTTCACAACCTACGGAAAGTCCGCCTCTGCCCCCAAGAAGACCCCGACCAATGCCGCAAAGGAGATGGTCCCCAAGAACTCCCCCACCTACGCCTCGCTCACAAAACAGGGTTATTCCATCGTCGGCTCCCACTCGGGCGTTAAGATCTGCCGCTGGACAAAGTCCGCCCTGCGCGGTCGCGGCTCCTGCTACAAGTACTCCTTCTACGGCATCAACTCCCATCAGTGCATGGAGACGACGCCCTCGCTGTCTTGCTCCAACAAGTGCGTCTTCTGCTGGCGCCACGGCACGAACCCCGTCGGCACCACCTGGCGCTGGGTCGTCGACCCGCCCGAGCTCATCTTTGACGGCGTCAAGGCCAACCACTACAACAAGATCAAGATGCTCCGCGGCGTTCCCGGCGTCAGGGCCGAGAGGTTCGCCGAGGCCATGCGCATCCGCCACTGCGCCCTCTCCCTCGTCGGCGAACCAATCTTCTACCCGTACATCAACGAGTTCCTCGGCATGCTCCACGCCGAGCGCATCTCATCCTTCCTCGTCTGCAACGCCCAGCACCCGGACCAGCTGGCCGCCCTCAAGGCCGTCACGCAGCTGTACGTCTCCATCGACGCCTCGAACAAGGAGTCGCTGCGGAAGATTGACCGCCCGCTGCACCGCGACTTCTGGGAGCGGTTCCAGCGGTGTCTGGACATATTGCGGGAGAAGCGCTTCAAGCACCGCACCGTCTTCCGCCTTACGCTCGTCAAGGGCTTCAACGTCGACGACGAGGTTGAGGGGTACGCGCAGCTCGTCGAGAAGGGGCTGCCGTGCTTCGTGGAGATCAAGGGCGTCACGTACTGCGGCACCTCCACGGCATCCAACGCCGGCCTGAGCATGTCCAACGTACCGTTCTACTGGGAGGTTGCAGAATTCGTGACGGCCCTGGAGAAGAGGCTCAACGAGAAGGGGCTTAAGTATGGCATCGCGGCGGAGCATGCGCACAGCTGCTGCGTGCTGCTTGCGAGCGACAGATTCTACAAGGACGGCAAGTGGCACCCGAGGATTGACTACCAGAGGTTCTTTGAGCTGCTTGAGGAGCGCGGGGCCGATGGGGACTGGAAGCCAGAAGATTACATGGGTGAGGCGACGCCAGAGTGGGCGACTTGGGGCAATGGTGGATTCGATCCCCGAGATGATAGAGTTGACAGGAAGGGCAGGAAAATCGAGGCGTAGGATTCTTAGTAGTAATAAAAAAGACGACTGCATCCGCAAGGGCACAACATTATCTTCACAAACCCAGTTGTGGGCCGTCTTGAACTTGGAGAAATTTTGTGAACCGGGCGCTATTGCGTCATAGTCATGGTCATGACAGTGGTGAAAACCCCAGTCCAACATGAACGTTTAAAACAACGGTCAAATGGCTTTTCTGCCCATCGACAGCAGCGGATTGACAAGCATTACGAGATTGTGAAATTCGTTAACTTCTTGCTTGTTCTTCCTGCCAGGGTCGTCATCAATATACATGTGGTTTCCTCTTACAAAACCTTCTATCAAAACAGCCCAGCCGGCCAGAGTATTGTACATTGAAAAAGTCGTGAATCCTCTTTTTCTCTTTGCGATATGATGGTAGTCGGGGGATTAGGAGTGAGATTCGGGGAATGATTGGACAGTATCACGCCATGCGCAGAGTGATCTTGCTGTCCTTTTGGTGGGTTATGAGGTGTGCCCGTCGGTAGCCGGGAGGAGTGAGAGAGTGGAGGGGATTAATCTGGGTGCCGTTAAGGACGGAACCTCTTTAGTCCAGGCCAACGGTGGGCATGTCAGAGAGGTTGGCGTTGACACCGCCGGTGTACTGGCCGATGTTGAGGGTCGAGTCGTAGGCGATCATCTCGGCAAGTACGTCCAGAACAGGCTGTCAATGGGTTAGTTCCATTTCAAGTCTTTGAAAGTCGGCGTGTTTTCTTACCTTGGGGACGGTCTTGTCGTAGATACCAATCAGGTCACCAGGCGTGGGGTAGACCTTCAGGCCCTTGTAGAACGCCAGCGCAGCCTCAACGGCGCGGGTGGCTATTGATTTAATATGTCAGCACCTAAGTCCATTTAAAATACTCTAGAGGGTTTGCGCTCTTCCCCGAAGACGGGAGATCTGTGGAGGGGTGAACTAACGGTCTGCGGAAAGGGTCTCTCCCTCGGAAACCTGCTGCAAGAAAAAGGCTTCTCTGGATTCAACGTCGTCGGGGAAGCCCTCGGCCTTGGCGTCATCGACGGATTGCTTGATCGCTTGACGCTGGCGGACGGTCTCCAGCTGGGCCTCCTCCTTCTCGGCCTTGTGCTGTCTGCGCTCGTTTCGGCGCAGCTCTCTGCGGAATTCGGCCTTGTTGCGGCGGTTGTAGTCGAAGTAAACGGCGTAGGCTGTTTGGCAACAGTCAGCACAACAGCTTGGTCCTCGTCTATCCACGACCCCTCGTATGCCATCAAGATATCCAATAGTGGTAGTCTGGCTGGCGCGCAGAGCTGGAGGCCAACTCACCAAACAGGCCGGTAACCGCGGCGGCGACCGATGCCGTCACTATCGTCGACGTCTGGGACATTTTGGGATACTCCGAAGGCGGGACAAACAAAGAAGGCAGGGTGATGCAGCGGGCGGGTGCCGAAGAGGGGTAGAGTGTATGCGAGAGGCGGCTCGAAAGTCGATGCTGCGCTCAGCGGTTTTGTTGGATGATTCGCAGGACCGGAGAGGTTGGCGAGGGTTCCTTTCGTTGGCGGAGTGAATATCGAAAGAGAGAAGCTCTACCGGGAATCGATGGAGCTTCCGCTACCAATTTTTTTTAGCCTCTGCGCCATCGTTTGCCAGAGGTCGCGTTCCTTGCCAAGAGCCGCTGTGGGTGGTGGGTAGGGAGGCACGGACCAGGTGTACGTATCAAGACGACAGCTTGCCCGCACTTCCACTGAGAGATCCAATGGTGCTGGGGCTGCTGAGTGGTTACGTAGCGGGATGGGTGCTGCCAGCGGCCCAAGTCCACTATCCCGTCCATCCAAATGAGCAGGGGTGCCGCCTCTCAAACGGCCACAGTACCGGCACGGCAGCTACCCATTCCTTGAGAGGTGCATGAAACAACAACGACCCGACCTTCATCCTCACGAGGGGCGCTTTTGTGCCCTTGAACACCTACAATTGTTCGACGCACGGCAGACGTCGCTGGAATCGGCTGCTACCCGTACGAAATTGAACAAAGCAGTTACCCAACATGTCGGAAGATCGGGAGAGGAGCAAGATCTCGCTGAGAAGCGGCAACAAGAGGAAAGGCCGCCCCCAGATTAGTGCTCCGCGTCAGATCTCGGAACCCATTCTGCAAGATGGATCTGGTCCGGTGCGGCAGCCCGGCTCGAGGCCGATGGCCGACGCTGGTCCTCCTCCGGCGCAGCCGCGACCTCGTCCGCCGCCGCAGGCTGGCGGCTCAAAGGTAAGCAAGACAGCCAAGCGCCGAGCTGTCTTCCACGGTCAGGTGGAAGCATGCGATGCGACTCGATAGCAAGATGTAGGAGCTAACTCGAGGATGTGCAGACCTCCGATTTGGTGAAGCGACGATACTCTACGAGATTTAACAACCTCCCGAATGACTTCGACGTGAATAACCCTCCGGTGCCGGCGATGCCATCCCTAGACAAGTACGAAACCCGCCAGCGAATGGCGCGACCACCCCCCAGCCGAGGGGGCGATACGGCTCCCGCTCCTATTGTCGACGTCAAGGCCCTACGTGACCCCAACTTGGCTCCCGATCAATGTATGTCTTCGTGTTCGGTGTATTCCACTCGAGGTTGCTGACTTGGTATCCTGTAGATGTCGCCAGTTTGCTCAGCGAAGCCTCCGAGGACCAGATCCGCGAGTTCGAAGACAACCTCCGAGGTCTCAAGAGTCGAGCCGGCGCAGATCTCCAACAAAATGTCATGCAAAATCGCACCCAGTTCATCAAAATCAGCAAGGAAGCCGAAAAGCTCAAGGGCGAGATGCGAGCGCTGAAGAACCTCATGACAGACCTCAAGGTTAACACAACAGCGCTGCGCCAAGCATCCAGCAACAACAATAATAGTAATAACGAGTCGTCGGGCCTCAACGGCGAGCTTTCCACGGGTTTGAGCAAGAGAGACAAACGCAGCTCTGTCGCAGACCGAAGTGCGCTTTGGAACTCACAGATGCAGGCGCTTTACAAGAACGTTGAGGGATCGCAAAAGTTTTTGCCCAACTCTTCCACTCGTCACGTCATCCAGAATGCTGGAGCTTGGATCGAGCTGGACAACGCAACCTACAAGTCTCGTCGCGCGATGCAGATTTTCCTCCTCAACGACCACCTGCTGATTGCTAGTCGCAAGAAGAGAAAGGCAGATGTGCCTCCTCGTGAGGCAACTGGCCCACTTGTGAAGCTCGTGGCCGATAGGTGTTGGCCCCTGCTAGACGTTGAAGTGGTGGACATGGCGGGTTCAAGTGATTCTTCGACCACTCGCAACAAGCTAGCAGATGCCATCATGGTCAGGGGTGTTGGTCAAGAGTCGGTCATCTACCGGACAGAGAAGCCTGAGGACACGGAGAAGAACGGTCTACTCCTGAACATCCGCAAGGCGGTGGAGAACCTGCGAAAGGAGCGACAATCAGAATTGGAGGCCAACAACAAAGCCAAGGAGACGATCAACTATTTCGCATCTCGAGACCCCGGTTTGCTCCAGAAGACGGAGCTGTTGGAGACACTCTCCGATATCAAGGACATGCTCATCGACGTGGACGGAAAGCAGCAAAACCTCCGGTGGGTTGAAAGCCAAATGGACGAGCTGGATATCGATATTGCACTGCAGAACTTTGAGCCTGCTGTAAGCCGTGTCGAGAAGCTCAAGAGCCTCGCTCGAAGCCTGAAGAACAACACGGTGGCGCAGGACTTCATCAGCTTCAAGGTTGAAGAGCGATGCTCCAAGCTGGCGGGCATGATCATTCGCGAACTGGAAACAACGCACAATGCGCCGACGAAGAACAAGCGCAACGTTACCTGGCTGGCCAGGCTAGGGTACGAGGACCGCGCTCGTGAGGCCTATCTGGTAGCCAGGCACGAGACCATCCAGAAGCGAATCAGGTAAGCAGGAATATCAACGGTTTCCGAACACAATCTGACCTTTGACAGACAAACGATATTCCAAGGAGACTTGCATCAATACATTTGGGAGGTCTCGTTCGTCTACTTTTCGCTCATCCGCAATACGGTGAGCTGCTTCCACTCATGCTTCCCACCGCCAATGATGAGTGCCTGTGTCAAGTGGGCGAAGGAAGAGGTTGAGTCGTTCAACGCCATCCTCGGAAGGCAACTCAGCAGCACAGAGCGGGGCGGGGAGGCGTGGAACCAGTGCATGGAACGAGCACAGGAGCATGCCAAAATGCTCAGCGAAGTGCAGCTCGACTTCCGCAACCTGGTTGGCAAAGATTTGGTAGACCACGCGTCTGGGGTGGCTAGTCCCGTCGGGCTCGGTTTGTCCTAAGTACCTAATTTGACAATGAGCGCCCTGGTCGAAGTGACGGCAAAGCGTGCCGTTGAGCCTGGTGATGGCTGGCATTACCTTGATTTATGGCGATTGCCTCACAGTGGAAATTGAGACGGGTGTTTGTTTATGGAGGAAGCATGTAAATGAGTGCAAGACATTGGAGTTACGGACTATGACGAAGATGCCGCAATCACTGGCATGTGTCAAGGTTCCAGACCACGCTTGGGGCTGACTCGGATCCCCTGGCTCGGGTCGCTGTGTTTACCTGCGACGGCGTTTGCGACTTTCGGGATGGATAACTTGTAAAAGTGAATTGAACCGTCAAGGATCGCAAGGTTGGTAAGTATTCGCATCACAATTTAAGCAATAATCGACCATGGGTATATACTGTGTGTGATTATCGCATGAGGCCTCTCGCGGAGGCTCAAGAAAAATAGGCGTCAAATGGCTTGAGGCTTACTTGCCTCTGCATCGGATTTAAGCGAAGAGGCAGGCAATTTCCTCATGCTGCAACCAGCAGCCGTGACAGCGCAGCGTAGCACGACACAGTATTCGTAGGTAAGGTACACCTACGCGCAACCACCTAGGTAAGGTACATCCGATGCTGCGTACCCCCCAATCACAGATCCCAAGCCCACGCACCAGCATCCGTACCGCACCCGCTCCCGCCTGCCTTCCTCGTCTGCACCTGCACCAGCACGAGCACAAGCAGGAGCAGCACCACTTCCCAGCCCGTCTCCCACCTCGCAAAAATCCCCAGGCGCCGCCCAACCCAACATCGACGCCCTCCTCATCAAACTCCCATCAGAGAATTAGAATCCCGCTCCCGCCCCGCCCTGCGCGACAACATCCCCCGTCCCTCCTCCCCTGCGCCGAACTCCATTTTGGCCCTCCCTATCTGGCCTCAGACGAAGCTCTGACCGCCTTCGACGATTCGCCGCCGCCAGCCCCACGCTACTGGATTGAGGTGCTGTGCTAATCTGAAAGACCGCGACCTGTTGCTGAAAACAACGTCATTCTCCCCTCGACACGAACGACCACGACCCGACCGCCCTCGCTTTGCCCGCCATTCTGCTTCTCGCGACCGATCAAAACAATTTAGTGACGACTTTTGCTATACCTTAGACGACTTTCAGCATGGATACGAACATGGAGGATGTTGGGCGTGTCCCCGCCGATCTGCCCTCTACCCAGAACCTCGAGCCCACCACGATCCCGACCCTAGATGGCTGGATTGAGAGCCTTATGAACTGCAAGCAGCTCGTCGAGGCCGACGTTCAGAGGCTTTGCGAGAAGGTCAGTCGCTATTCTCGCTGATGATGGACAGCCGCAATGCGCCTCTGCATCAGCTGTCGTCATAGCTGCCTGCGACTGAGCCTTTGTGCCCTCCCCTCATCTCCGAATCGCCCCTCGCGTGACCTCGCAGCGACAAATTTCTGACATTCATCAACAGGCGCGGGAAGTCTTGCAGGACGAGTCCAACGTGCAACCAGTCGTACGTCCTCCTCGCCCCCTTGAACATGGGCGATTCGAACTGACCCATCCTCCTCCAGAAATGCCCAGTCACAGTGTGCGGTGATATCCACGGCCAATTTCACGATCTTATGGAGTTGTTCAAGATTGGCGGTCCTAACCCCGACACCAACTACCTTTTCATGGGTACGTTGGGCCTGACAAGACGCTCGTCGTGCCGCGAGCAGTTGCTTACGCTATTCGATAGGTGACTACGTCGACCGAGGCTACTACTCTGTCGAGACCGTGACTCTGCTCGTCGCCCTCAAGATCCGATACCCTCAGCGCATCACCATCCTCCGTGGCAACCACGAGTCCCGCCAGATCACCCAAGTCTACGGCTTCTACGACGAGTGCCTTCGGAAATACGGCAATGCCAACGTGTGGAAGTACTTTACCGACCTCTTCGACTACCTCCCCCTTACTGCACTCATCGACAACCAAATCTTCTGCCTTCACGGTGGTCTGTCGCCCAGTATCGACACCCTGGACAACATCAGAGCTCTTGACAGAATTCAGGAGGTTCCCCACGAGGGTCCCATGTGCGACTTGCTTTGGTCCGACCCCGATGACCGCTGCGGCTGGGGAATCTCTCCCCGTGGCGCTGGCTACACCTTTGGCCAAGACATTTCCGAGGCCTTCAACCACAACAACGGCCTCACGCTTATTGCCCGTGCTCATCAGCTTGTTATGGAGGGTTACAACTGGTCGCAGGATAGGAACGTGGTGACTATCTTCTCGGGTAAGCTTCGCCAGATCTTGTTTTGAGGCACGGCAACTGACGCGCGCGCAGCACCCAACTACTGCTACAGATGCGGCAATCAGGCCGCGATCATGGAGATTGATGAACATCTCAAGTACACTTTGTAAGTATCAATGGTGCCAGGATTTTAGAAGGATGCAAGCTGACCACGTAAAGCCTCCAATTCGATCCTTGCCCGAGAGCCGGCGAACCGATGGTCTCGAGACGCACACCCGACTACTTCCTCTGATCACGCATCCGATACCCTTACTACTCATCACCCGGAATCATCATTATCCGGGTGCTATCCGTGGAAGAGATTCGAAAGAGAGGGCGTGTGCATGCTCAACTTGCATTGGTGCTTGGGGGGAGTCTAATCTTGTAAGATTACAAACAAAAGCCAAAAGACCAATGTACTCCCAAGAGAGAGATTCTGCGTTGAGCATTAGATGGAGCGAGGGGTCTATGGGAACGAGCGCGAGCGCGGCCCCTCTCGACCGAGGAGGCTTCCCCTTGGACTCTCACTCTGTCAACGCGTTAGATACTCATAGACCGCCGGCAATAAGAAGGTGTCGATGCTAATGAAGTTTGATGTTCTATTCTTTCTGTCCGAACTCATTCTATGCTCATGAACCGTTTCCGAGGTATGTCTTGGTCATTATCGTTATGTGCAATGGGAATTACCAACGCCCGCAGGTGCCATCCAATCATTACAACTATGCGTCAACTAATAAAGGGGTATAACAAACTTGACTTCTTTTCTTCTTCGTCTTGGCGACTGCTCTTCTCACTTTTTCCGATTCTTACGGTGGTGGCTGTGTTTTCGTCCGTGATGGTGGTGGTGATGGCGATGATGATGCCCGTCCCTCTTTCTCCTGCTCCGCCCCAGGGACCTCCTCTCCCACTCCCTGATCCTCTCCGCCATGATCTCTTCGCTCTCGCCGCTCCTCGTGTTTGTGTACGACTGCGAGCTGCTATCGTACGAACTGCTCCCGTGAGAGTCATACGAGCTGCCGTGGGAGCTGCGGAAGTACGCGCTCAGATACGACGAGTCCCGGCAGTCGTCGATCTCGCTCAGCCCGCGGATGACGCCGGACCGCTCGCTGCGGCGGGAGGTGTAGGTGGTGTACCGCGCCTCCTCGACCTCCTCGACGCTGATGCGGTTGCGCCCGTGGCGGCCGTGGCGGCGGGTGACGGTGAGGTTGCTCACGCGGTGGTACTTGTACTGGCCCTTGCGGTAGTCGCCGGGCTTGCAGGCGCCGTCGGGGACGTGGAAGCGCATGTCGAAGCGCATGAGGGCGTAGGTGAAGACGACGATGAGCTCGAGGTCGTAGTTGAAGACGTAGTAGCAGGCCTTGTGGTGCCACCAGCCCGGGAAGAGGGCGGGGCGGACTGCGAAGTTGACGGCGCAGCGGTAGGCGGCGCCGATGGTGAGGAGGAAGGCGGTGGCGAGGACGAGGAGGGCCTTTGTGGAGAGGGAGCCGTAGCCGAAGGGCTCGGGGCGACGGAGGCCCGGGTAGACGAGGGCGCCGGCGACGATGAGGAACGGGGCGAAGGCGAGGACGGCGAGGGAGGTGGAGGAGAAGAGCTGGACGAGGTGGCACCTGTTGAGGTAGACGAGGTCGAGGGTGTAGAAGGAGACGACGGTGGCGACGACGGCGCAGAGGAGGCAGACGGCGATGTAGAAGTAGAGGAAGAGGAAGAAGTAGCCGACGAAGGGGTTCCAGCCGAGGTTGGGGTGGAGGCCGCGGAGGAGGCGGTGGGCGAAGAGGATGTTGAGGGCGAAGAGGAGGACGACGCCGGCGGCGGCGAAGATGGTGGCGGCGATGTCGAGCTTGACGTTCCAGGGCTGGGTGGCCCAGGCGATGCGGAGGGAGAGGGCGATGATGCGGGTGGTGCAGAAGCCGACGAGGACGGTGGAGGGGAAGAATTTGTGGCCGGCGGCCTTGTTGCGGATGAAGATGAAGCCGTTGAGGGCCGCGGCGGCGAGGAAGAAGATGATGAGGATGATGCAGATGGGCACGTCGACGCGAACCGTTGGGATCAGGCCGAGGATCGCGACCTGCGGCTGGTACGGAGGGCCGAGGGGGTTCTAGGAAGGGTGTTGGATGTTAGTTGAGAGAGGACGGACGAGGAAGACGCGAACAGGGGTTACGGACTTCGATGATCGGGTCGAAATCCGACATGATGTCGGATTTAATGTGAGGGGGGAACCCTCCTAGAAGAAGATGTTGTGTCCTTTGAAGGTGAGGCTTTCGAGGTTATAAGTGACAAAGTTGGTGAGGCTGGGCTTGGCTCTTGGCTTCAGAGACTGTGCTCACTCTGGGGGAGATGGCAGGCAGAGGAGCTGGAGCAGCCTTCCGGTTGACCTTGGCTGGAGTGAAGGCAGCATTCTGGAGGTTGGCTTTTGAGCGAGGGAGCGCTGGGGGGGTTGACAAGTTATCATTCGCAAGGGTGATTGACCAGGGGTTTGTGCCGAGAGGGCAGACAGTTGGAGAGGTTCGTCTGGTGTTTTGATGTTTACTAGCGTCGGCGTAGGATGCGTTGGCTCTGGGTAGACGGCACGGACTTGAGAGATGGGGGGGGAACGAGAGAGAAGCACGCGAGGAAGTTTCAGCTGGAGGCGGGTGAAGAGGCGAAAGTTGGGAGTTTTGATGACTGGGCATTCTTTTTGGAATCTTGGTTCTTCGAGAACAATGGGTGAAGGGCTTTGTATGGAGGTGTGCGTCTCATAGATGGAATGGCATGACAAGATACACGAGATGGCATATTGTTGCCCCTCACAAATACCTGATTGGCTTTTATTGAATTGTGTTGAGTTTCTTTACAATGGTGTGTATCTACTCATTTGAATGGAGTTACGAGCAGGTTTATGTCAGGGTTGATGGACGAAACGCATGACGACAACTCACGCCTCTGAGACGGAGGAAACTACTAGTCATGATCTTGTGCAGGCTTTGGGAGATTTCCTGCCCATAGCCTCGGATCGCTCTGAACGGGGACGCAACGCTTCGCGCTCTGTGGTTGCGAGACACTCCCCCAAACGGCGGGAGGCAAAGGCATGGGCAGACATCCCATCGCCGGGGTTTAAGTCTCTCTGTTTCCTCCACCTTGCCTCCAGGTCTGGAAACGCACCGCCACAATGGAGCTGCGCGTTGGTAGAAACCTGTTTCCCGTCTTCGTCATCTGGGACATTCAGCGGTCGAGGTCCGCTGGACGTGCGCTGCTGACGGACATGCAAAGATGTCGATGGCGGGGTTGTCCAGGTCACGGACCTCGGTGGTTGGGGCAGAGGGGGATTCCATTGTGACGAATAGTTATTCTGTAGGGCATCCAACCATACAAAATTGGGAGAACAAGAAATCGTGAGGCAAAAGATTGATACTGCGTCGATTTCTGAGACCCAGGAGTCGTCGAAGTTCGGCCGTTGAGCCGGGAGGAAGGCGCCAGGGTAAGAGGGTCCGCTTGAAGATCCGAAGTCCGTCGCCGACGATCCGGCTGTCGATCATGAACACGGTTCTAGGTCCGGGGCCAATCATCTCTCCGGGCCTAAGGCCAGATTCTCGGACGGTGCTCTAAGCGTGTAAGAAGACTCGTTCCTGCTCTTCCATGCTCGCTTAGGATGGCGAAACTAGAGCCACTGTTGAGCAGCAACTCAACTTCCGGCTCTTGCATGCTTAGCTCGACAGGACGCGTATCGCGCTCCATTTCCTCGTGCCCTTACCGCTAGGTTCGGGCCCGAAGCATTTCAAATTCTGAGTTGGCGCAAGTCAGCAGATCAAGACGGCAAAAACATCTCGCATTAGGCAGGTCGATACACGGCCAATGAGCGGGCAACGATGGGCATCATTCATCGAATGCCAAGGGTATATCCAACATGACTGGCTGCGTTGAACGGAAACAAAACGGGCGAGCCTTTTGGCCGTTCTTTGAAAGTCCCTACGGCGAGGCTAATTTATTAGCATAGCAACCCTTGCGCACCCTCTGTAGCCTATGAAGCTTCTTCTCATGTAGGTTTTTGATGCAAAGCTCATCTTGTGCATGTAAAGAAAAGATTGAATTAGGTTTCCAGGCAATTCGCGAGCAACGAGCTCGCGACTTTGATAGATGCGGAAGAAAGCGCTATTTCCTAGACCGTGGTGAACGCACCGGTCCGGACATTCCGTGTGTTATGGAACAGCGGCGACTAGCCAGTACCGCAGAAAGTCGGTTACATACCTGCGCAACGTGGACTGCTGGCGGTAAGTCAGGTGTAGCCTGGCTTTCGATTTCAACATTGTACCCAGCATCATTAGTGCGATGGTCCTCGTTCTAGACTTCTGTTCGAGATTCAGGCCCCGATCGAAGGCTTTCAAACGTGGTGATCGAGAGAGAGAAATATTGTACAGGGAACTCTGCTGGAGCTGACGGTTAGCCAGAAGCGCCGCCACCAGCAGGCGCAACCGACACCACGATCTGGACGGGGTGCAAATTTCTTTCGATCGACGTTGCCACTAGGCTTGACACGAAAGCCTCTTGTCGCCATGGCCAATCTTCCACCCTCATGTCAAGCCTGGAGTTTCCGGTTTTGCCCTTGCAAGCACTTAGTCTGACGTGCTATCCTCGCTAAGGGCTGTTGGATATCAGCTTAGCAATATCCAACGACAGTGCAAAGAAGAAGAAACTTCTCGCTATCAAACCTTTGTTTTGGTTGTCCAGCAGCAAGTCTTGAAGTTACCGTTGAAGATGGCGACAAAGGAGTAACGTTGAAAAGGAGAGCCAATCAGGCGCAGGCATGAGGACCGCACCCAGCCGAGGGCAACTACCCCCGGAAACAAATTGTAGGCTGAATCATGCGCGTTTTCAATTCGCATAAAGTTACGAGCCCGTAATTTTTCGCCCACATTCTGTATACGCAACCTCTTGATGGAACGTACTGCACTACCGAGCCGCTGCATGAATGGCAATTCAACGGCGACGCCGCCTCCATGAAAGACTGTCTGTCTCTTCCCGCCGCTGTTTCTGAAAAGGCCGCTCCACTCACAACTACCGAAGACCTCCGGCCGTTTTTCAACCCCGTTCTCTTGGTGGATATCTGTTTCTCGTGACAGAGTGTAGTGGGGCCGAGTAGCGAGTACATTTGGGATACAAGCAGCGGCTCCGGCGGCCGTTGAGCGTGGTAGTGGGGTGGGCAACGGTCTCAAGTGAGAAGTCCTTTGTTGTCTTCTTTGTTTAGATGGTGCGACTCCATGGTGAAGTAGAAGAAGGCGAACTTGCTCAAGCCAGTGGAGGCTTGCCACGTTGTTGTTGTTGAAGAATAAGAAAGCAATTGCTTGAAATCACTCGGATTGAAAACTTGCGGGTGGCGGACGAGTCTTGATGGCAGCCAGCCGCTCAACGGCGGCATGCACGCTCAGATGCTTCAGCCCTCCACAACTCGAGCAGCATGCCACCAGTGTCTCAAGACCACAAAGGAGGTCGAAGCTGTAGCACCTTTGATGCGATGCTGTCGCTCAACGTCGCCAACGGGAGGCGAATTCGGTACCTTTATTTGGCCTCGGATTTTCGTTAGAAACACATCTAATGACGGCTGGATCGAAGTTGAGATCTTAAGCTCCGAGAGGCTGACGTGAGATACACTTGTCCGCGAAGTCAATTTGCGAATAGCTGATTGGACTGGAAACCAGATGGAAGCCGGAAGGATCGAAGGTTCAATCACCACTGCAGTCGTTCCCTGTCGTGGTAAGGCAAACTTCAATGCGTTCTATTTGTGTCCACCGCTCTCGCACCTAAGCCCTGGTTAGAGTTGAATCCCACTGGCTGGGCATGCAGAGCTTTCTCCTGGCCGTGTTGTGTCCGGCCGCGACCGGTCTCTTTGCCGAAGGCAGCGGCATCCGGCTCGAATGATGAGCGGCACAACTGCAGCACTTGAGACCGATTACCCACGCAGCTCACGAAGGACTCGGCGGTGCTCCCTTGACAGACGGGTCTTGTGAGATATGATGGGGCCACAAAATGACGCGAGCTGTCATTGGGCGGGTCATCCAAACGGCGTGTTTATCCATGATAGATAATCCGGCGCAACGGGCATATCTTGGTCATATCTTGTCCGTGCCATGCAGGGCGGAACAGCGCTGGGGCCTCTCTTCATCTCGCAAACACCGTCGTCGTCTTTTGGGCCAGTCGCCAGTGCAGGCGAGCCTGGCAGAGGTGCCAGGAGCGGACTTTTTGGGGTCAGAGAGCTCTCTTCCCCACTCTCCTGTCATCCCTGTTGCAATCATGAAGCGATGCTGGGTTTCGCCAATCACAGCTCGTTGCCGTCAAGCTGAGACAACCTAGAAGGAGTTTTGATTTCGCCAATTGCTTCCGTTTGCCAAGTGTGCAGTTGGCCCCTCAAGTCAATCGGCAGTTTAAGAATGTTTCTTTGCTGGATCTCAAGGGTTTCTGACAACTTGACTGCTTGCCTCTGGGGTCGATGACGATGCTTCGAGCGCTGAAAGCTGTCTCGTGTCACTCCATCTGCGTCTGCGTCTGCGCTGCTGCAACTGCAGTGCAACTTTAGTACCTGCGCAAGTTCATAGCGAGGCGCTCGTCACACATCCACACCGTCGCAGACGCAGACGCAGACGCAGAGGCTGCTGCTGCATGTGCCGTGTTGTTTCCCTTGCGGATGCGATTCCCTGTTTGCTGGCGTTGGACCGGCTTCGCGGGCGACAATCACCGGCCCGTGAGCGAGCCGCCGGTATGGCTTTGCTCGACCGCAATGTGAACCGTGGACGAAGTGGCTCTGCATGTTGCAATTCTGCGAGACAAGCCAAAAAAACAGACGAACAGCAGGCTGCTGCTCGTGGTCCTGGAATGGGTGCTTGCCGTCGCGATTCGTTCGGACTCCACGCAGGCGCAGCCGCGAGTTTTCAGGCTAGATGTTGCAACGCGAGACGAACAAATGTGAGACATGTGGTACTGTCGATGAGGGCGAAGGGAGACGGCTCCTTAAGACATTGATCTCGGTTGACGCTGGCTCCATTAAGCGTCGAAAAAGCATCAACAGAGCGTCTACCGGGTGCTCATCCGCTGTACGGATAGTACTGTAGTCGGTAGATACACAGACGGCTGCCGATTGATTCATCCTGAATGCTGACTTGTGGCATTGGGGCCGGTTTTGTCCATTATTGCACTGACATTGCGAACAGGCATGCTCCCTCCTCGAAAGAACGCCACGGGTGTTGGCTCGCACTAGACCTAAGCATCGCTGAAATTGTGTCTGTTATGTCGTTCACCATTGGCCTCTGTCTTGTGCGTTGTGACGCAGGAAATGGGACGTCAATAAGCCGGGAGAGACAAGAAGCCGTATGTTTGCAGATGAAAATAGCATCCGAGATGAGCGAGATGAAAGCGAGAACTCAGAAAGACGGGCTGCAACTTGGTAAAGACGGCAAGTGGAAAAGACGAATTTTCCTCGACGCGCTACGGCGCTCGGGATCCAGACGCTCGGGACGGGCTCAGGAGTAAATGCCCGGGCATTCGATCCATCGTCAAGCATTGAAGCATTGAATGACAGCCCTACGACGGTAAAGGAGCCGTGGGACTGGTTCATGCAGTCAAAGGAGGTCGTGGGTGCGGATATGGCTAGGGGAAACAATCTCCACGGCTCAATGCAGAGGAGCCAGAGAGGAGAGCTCCTGCGGTCGAAGCAGTCAAACCGTAAACGACAACAGCTCCAAACGACGACGCGACAAGCGAAAGCGGTGCGAGAGAGAGTTTGATTCATGGCTGTCGAGGGGGAACCACTGGGGAGTGAGGGAGGGGGACCCTGGACCCCTGCCATCTCCCCTGCTCCACCAATTTTGAATGGTCCAGGCGCGTTGCCTGTTTCTGACAATTCCGGTGGCCGTTGCTCCTCGTGTGAACAGGGGTAGCCGGTACGCCGTCAGGTACAGCGGTACGTACCATCAACTTTCTTTAGTTCTGGGCGACCGTCCACGCAGACGTGGGGCGGACTGAGGTGGCTTCACTGGCTTTCCACCTGGCGCAGCCAGTCAGAGCGGTCGCAGGTGACAGGGAAGGCAGGCTCCAAGTCCCCAACTTCCCAAGGCCAACCCTCCGTCCCATTGAGAGAAAAGTCGCGCGGGTGTGGGTGTGGCTCCTGCTCTTGCAATTCCAACCTGGGACTGGACTGCTCCAGTCCCGTCCACGAGGGACACTGGACGGAAGGAAGACCTTCCTTTCCAGTTTCCAGACGCGACCTGGAGGTGAGGTGGGCAGGCTGCAGCAGGCGCTTCCTTCTGTTGATGGCGCTCTGCTTGCTGGCTGCTGCATCAGATCGCACCTGCTCTTTCCAACCTTTCCTTTTCCCTATCGAGCCAGAAGAAGGCAGGTCCCAAGCAGCCGCACCCCCCTTCGCGCCTACCTACCTTGCCTTGCCTTACCTAGAGACAAGACCAAAAAAAAAACACCTCCCTCCCGCCAGCGTCCCATCCTGAAGGCGTCGTGGTATCGGTGCACCTGAGAAAAGAAAGAAGCCCACACCACACACCCTCTTCCTCTCAGTTGCACCTTCCCGTCGCGCGCCGTCGCCAGTCAGACCCGGCCGGGTCAAGGTCCAGGTCCAGGTCGAGGTCCAGGTTCAGGGTAGTCCCATCCATGTACCCTCAACTGCAGTGATAGGCTGTGCCCATGTCTCTCTGTCCCATGTCCACGTCCCCTTGCCTTGTCCTCCCACGTTGGCCGCCGCCTCCAATTTTCCCTATTTTCCTAAGCACCTCCCGCGCCGTACCTGCCTCTGCTCTGCTCTCTTGTCCCCTTCCCTTTCCCTCCTTCGCGCGTGTGTGCTGTGTGTTGCGTGTGCTGCGTCGTCTGCGTCTCTATCCGTAGCCGTTGTCGCCGCTGCTCGCCCCCCCCCCAAAACAACATCGTCGCCTTTTTCGCTTCTTCACTCGTCTCGAACGAGCCCGACCGTGACATCGACACGTCGGCTTGCCTTACCTCGGAGCTTAACTGCATCCCGCCCCTAATAGTAGACCTACCTAAACAGCTTGTTATTCTTTCCCTATTTTCCGTTCACTCACCCTCGTTCAGTCTATTTACCACCTACCTTACCTGCCTCAACCTGTTGGTGCGGTTCCCCGAGTACCTGCCTACCTACCGTATCTACTTGCCCAAAAAACAACAAAAACTCCACCACCCCCTCAATCACCCAACCTCCTTCCTCACGAACGAACGAATTGGGAACCGACAGCGACGACTTTTTCTTCGGCCTCAAATCAGTCCCTCAACCACGACCCGGACCCTCACCTTCCTCGGCCTCCGCTCGTCCCACCCGTCAATTGATGCTCGCCGTCCACCTCCGCTGTAGCCCCCGTTTTCTCCTCGACAACAGCTCGCGAATACGATCCGCCATTCTCATCGCTCCAATTCACAGCTCGAGAGCTTTTTTGGTTACGACTATCACTCGCCAAGCATCTCTCAGCGACAAGCAATCTTTACTTTAATTGCCGATCATTCGCGACAACCTCAAACTGCATGGACCGCAACCATTAGGACCCAGGAAGACAGTCATGCAATAGGCGCAGTTCCAACCTATCACTGTTTTCCAGCCACCTCGCTCGGTGGCCAGCAACGACGCGAACATGACTTCATCAAAGCACGGAAAGGAAGTCCACACGAGTCGACGAGGACGAGCCATGGGCCCCGTAGCAAAGGCGCTTATGTCGGTGCTGTCCACCGCGACATTAGTCTCGGCGCAGTCCAGTAGTTGTGTCTCGTTGGAGGGTTCAACACAATGCTCCGCCTTCCAATCAGCCTCCGTTTCGACAACAGGCTTCGTACAGGGAATTTTGTACGTCAACTCCAAAGGATACCCGTATGATTTGTGCTCATTGGTTCTGGCAGCCCTTTCCTTCAATATGTTTCCAGCAGAGAAACATTCGACAGCCAGTTGCAGTCGTATGTCCAGACATCATACGTCCGGGAAAAGTAGGTTCATGTCGGTGAATGCGACACGGCTGAGCAACGATTGGCTTACACTATGACAGATACCAGACATTACTTGGTTGCAGCAATGTTAATCTCACCAACTCAACCGAGCTGTATGCCCGCTTCACGACAACAGTCATCTGCAACGCCATCGTTCAAAACTCAATAGATGCCTGCAACCTCACTGCAGCCAACTCCAGACCGGTTTGCGCCGACACATGCGTGCGTCATTTGAATCTGGCAGAAAAGACAATTGCTCACGATCCTACAGGCTGAATACGCGCAAAGCGAAGCACTCCTCACTTCCGATAGCAGTCTCTGCAGCAACCCGGGCAGCAACCTGGTCAGCCAGATTCGTGCGGACTTCACAAACTGCGCTCTCCCCGCCGGCTCGTTGTCGTCGTCTAATTGTATTCAAGGCATCGCTAATGAGAAGGAGAACTGTGGTTACGGCAACAGCACCGTCGGGCTTTGCTCGTATTGCGCATCTGGCGGTATTAACTCGACCGACACGTGCTGCTACAACTCGAATGTCGATGAGCGCTGCAAGGGCGTCGTCCTCCCGTCCATCTTTCCCACCATGACTTTTACTCCCCCGACGGCAACGGCATCACCAACCTCCACGAGTACTCCTGCAGCAGGAGGCGGTTTGTCGGGCGGCGCCATTGCCGGCATTGTTATCGGTAGCGTAGCTGGTGCGCTTTTGCTCGCTGGACTCATCTACGCCTGTATTCTGCTTGCTAGAAGACGCAGACGGGGAAGCCAGAAGGGAAGCATCTTTAATCAGCCGGCACCATCTAGGCAAGGGCCGTCGACCGTTAAGATCCCGCCGACGCAGACCACGACTGGATACGAAGTCCTCCCCGGAGGTCGCATCGCACGCATGTCAGCCTTGGAGAGTGCTTCGGATCCTGCACCACCTGTTAGCCGTGGCAACGCCCCCATGGCAGCAGCCGCTGCCGGCGGAGCTGCCTACATGGCTGGCAGAAGGAGAGGCGACGATCCGTCTTCCTCTGAGTTCGGGGATAGTCCTGAGTCAGAGGTTAGAGCTGGTGTCTTGCGACCCCCTCCTACTAACATCAGGAGAACGGGATCGTTGTCGAGCAGCTCGGTCCTCACTGGTATGAACGACCCTCAATCACCGACCAGTGCTGGCATGTCGTCACCACAAGGCATGGCTAGCCAGCAGTCAGAGCAGCTGCCATTCTTCAAGGATTACTATTCACAAGACGACATCCACCCAGGCGATAGAGTCGCCACCCTATGGGCTTACTCACCTCGTGCTCCAGATGAGTTCACTCTTGAGCGTGGCGACATGCTCAAGGTCGTTGGTATCTGGGACGACGGCTGGGCTACCGGAATCTTACTGGATGAACACGCCAACGAATGGGAAGCCCGAAGACAGGCACAACGCGACAGTGGTGTATCAAACACATCGGGTCGTCGTGACTCATCACCACCAGTCAGCGGTGAGATCAAGGCGTTCCCCCTTGTTTGCGTGTGCCTGCCGGAGCACTGGAGGAAGACCATCGAAGGCGATGTGTCGACTGAAGGCTCCAGCGCCCATCAAGGACATTCCGCCTTTTCCTGAGATGTGAATATACACAACTTTTGTATACATCCACGCGGCGGCTGTAATTTCGGCATTGGCTACGGCGTTCGGACTCTCTTCCAGCATTGACTTCGACGTATTTCAGCACAATACCCGAGGCCCAGACATCGGAGAAAACCTCGAGGCGAATCTTACAGGCGCAGCTCTTAATGAATCGTACATGACGATATCACGAGTAGCAGCCACCTCGATCCCTCGGTGCCTCTTTTCGCAACATAGACACGAGAAAACTGCATTTTCGTAACGACACGCCTAATGTCTTCAGTCCTAGACGAGCGACTTATTTCTCTTCGACGCGGATTCGCCTCAGACGATCACGGCAGCACGGAAGCTTGGCGACATTACGCCAACACCGAATGCGAGGAGTTCTGACGAGATGAAGATACGCGATCCTAATCACTTACGACGACCACGCACGCCCTCCCCTTTCGCTTCGACCAAATTTTCAAGTATACCCAGGGGAGCCGACGAAGAATGGGGTTTGTTGAGACAGGGGTCGGGGAGGGCCTCTGCGATCTAATGGTGACCTCTTTGGGCAAGTGCAGATGGAACGGGTGGTGGAACAGATCTTAGGGACCACAAACATGTTTTCGCCGCCCGCCTTTGAGGCGCGAAACCTATCCTGCGACACTTAGCATCACAACATCACTAAGGCTTAATCCTGTGTCCTACCAGATGGCCAGCCCATTTACTTAGCTCAAATATCAAAGAGGATTCTCTAAGCTATCTTGTTTCCCGCTGCGGGGTGGATGAAGAGCATGCAGATCTTCGTCTGCAAAGTCTGTGCCGCCGATACTACCCTGAGTGGTTTCATCCGCATCGAGGGGCTGAAACCGATGAAGTCACGCGCGCATGGGCAGCTTCTTTCAGCTCTTAGTCCGTCGTGATAGCGCTCGAACCAGGTGATATAAAAATGTCGGATCACTATTGACCATGTTTGATACAGCAGCCTGCCGGCGGTGAAGCGAGCTCCGGGTTGAGTTTGGATGTGAGACTTGAAAGACTCAGATCTTGACGTTGTCGACATGGGCATCGTGGGCAATGCGGTATTCTTCGGACGAACCACTACCACCATCCAGATTGGGCAACACCAACAAACCTGCCATGAATCGCTTCGCGCTTAGAGTTGTACAGATTGACGGACCCCAGCACAGGGGGGGCTGAGGGGATTCAAAGATGTCAGATAGCTACGTAAGCGATGGAGCTGTGTTTCGTGATCTTGCTGCAGCCTCGCGGAAGGGTTACGCTTATTCTGGGGAACGGCCAATATCACGGCCGGAGTAATCTTCCTGATGTTGAAATGTTGTGCGCGGAGGTGAGATTGGTTTCCTGGTTTCGTTGACGTTTGCGCGGCTGGGCTGGCTGGTTGGGGATGGATGGATTTAGGGTCAAACGCCGAGACCACGGTACGGCGGCCTCCCGGTGATGTCGGGGGCCCTGTTTTGCAGTGCTCTGTCTCCGTTCTGCGTTTTGTGTGTATTTGTTTTTCTCCGCGAGGTGGGCAGCACTTTGCGTGGGGGTTGTTCTTTCGAACATTGGCGGGCAGATCTGACATGTGCCATCTATATTGCTTGACGGGCGGGGGTCACAGGTTTACTTGGGCTGTGGTGATGGTGCTTTGGATGCGGCCCAATTATATGTGCTGTGAGTGTTGGTTTGGTGAGTAGCTGAGGCGTGTGGTGGTTTTGTGTGAGTGCGATGCGATCGATGTGACGGTAAGGTAACATACGGTAAGGTAGGGTGGTGTGTGTGACTGCTTGTGGACAACGTTCTGTCAGGTTGAATGAAGGTTGCTTAGATATGAGCCTACGTATCATTCATGTGCATGCGAGTTACTTGACAAATTGGTCCGTTTTCGTATTGCATATGGGATCAGAAAAATAGCTGTGCACAGCGTTCTTAAGATAACGTCTCGTAATGGCATCTTTGACCTTGCTATCGATATGATAAATATGGCCTGCGTTTGAATTTTATTCGAGGTTTTTTGACGTCACTTTGCTCACGAAGATCTAGTCTATTTTCTTATTCCTATAGTCTCTCTGGATTTGAGCTTGTTAGCGAGGTTGACATTAGATCGAGACGGGCTGGTTGCTTTCCAATCAAATTGTCCCTGCGCAAGTTACACGTGGTCGCAGGGAAAAAAATGATATAGAATCGAATATGATGCAGAAGCTCTGCAGATTGAAAACTTGTAGGATGAAAACGAGCTCCGCGCGTATGCTTCTCGTTCAACGTCACGCTCGTGACTACAATTTGTAGAACCACCTACCACACCTACACAGAGATTGATGGAGCTCGGCCGAATCGGGGAAGGGCCAACAGCGCACGGACCAGAACCTCAACTGCCCCCGCGGTCCTCCCCTGGTCGGAGGTTTAGACAGCGGGACACCGACGTCTCCACTGATTGTTTAACTGGACGGCGTACATCCCACCGCGTGGTACCTTACCTTGCTGAACCTTGGATGGTGACCTAATCGCACCCGTGATTGCTTCGCAGCTACGAAGCAACTTCACCGCGCAACCTTCGACTGCAGCTCCGACCAAGACCTGAACGAAACCAACGAACCAACTCCGGGAGTCTAATGCCAACACGCATTACCCATCTGGCTGTTCCAACATGACAAGCTCCCGCAGCGACGAACAAGCAGTCGAATAGGTATCGTAGCTCTGGAGCTACTGCTGACCCGAGATGGGTCAAGGCTTCTCTCTCGCAACGCCCTCCGCGGGCTCGGCGGGCATCGACATTCCCGAGCTCTCCGATCTCGTGTATGAGAAGAGCATCGGCAATGCGCGCTTCATGAAGAGCATCCGCGCCAGGCACCATGATGGGGTCGCCCTGGTCAAGGTCTTGGTGAAGCCATACACCCCGATGCCTCTGGAGAAGTACAAGCGCGATATTGAAAGTGAGTGACCGGTCGCCGTTCGCTCGACGTTAAGCTTCATGGCTGACCTGATACAGAGCAGCGCACTGCTCTGGCCGATGTGCCCAACGCCTTGGGCTTCCAACGCATCGTCGAAACCGAGACGAACGGTTACCTCGTTCGACAGTTCCTTTACAACTCCCTATACGATCGAATGAGCACCCGGCCGTTTCTAGAAGACATCGAGAAGAAATGGCTGGCCTTCCAGCTGCTTTGCGCCTTGCGCGACTGCCACGCACGAGACATCTACCATGGCGATATCAAGACCGAGAATACGCTGGTGACGTCGTGGAACTGGCTCTACTTGTCTGACTTCTCCTCCCCCTTCAAACCTATCATGCTTCCGGATGATAACCCCGGGGATTTCTCATACTACTTTGATACCTCTGGAAGGCGAACGTGCTACGTCGCCCCGGAACGATTCGTCCCGGCCGACGAGGTTGACAGCAAGGACGCGAAGCTCACGTGGGCCATGGATGTCTTCAGCGCCGGCTGCGTCATTGCAGAAATGTTTCTGGAGTCGCCGATCTTCACGCTCAGCCAGCTGTATAAGTATCGCAAGGGCGAGTACGATCCGGTCATCTCCCAGATCAGTCGCATTCCAGACAAGGACTTGCGCGACATGATCTCGCACATGATTCAACTAGATCCGGAGCGGCGATACTCGGCAGAGCAGTACTTGGATTTCTGGAAGAAGAAGGTGTTCCCCGAGTACTTTTACAACTTTCTCCATCAATACATGGAGCTCATCACAGACCCGTCCTCTGGAAACAACCCCATATCTGGTGCGACAAGGAATTTGGGCGAGGCCGACGACCGCATCGACCGTGTCTTCCTCGACTTTGATAAGATCTCCTACTTTCTTGGCTACCAGAACGAAAAGCGCGCAACGCAGATTGAGCCCTTAGCCGGGAAACTTGGACTGGGCCATTTCCCGATACGCCTCAACATACCCAACCACGAAAATTACATCACGGGGGCATCAGATCCTCCAGAAGACGACGGGACGCTCATATTCTTGACGCTGATCGTATCTTCTCTCCGAAATACGGCGAGAGCTGCGTCGAAGATCAGAGCCTGCGATGTTTTGCTTGCCTTTTCCGAGAGAATCACGGATGAAGCAAAGCTGGATCGAGTGCTGCCATACCTCATGACGCTTCTTAATGATAAGTCTGATCTTGTGGTTATTGCGGGTCTTCGCTCCGTCACCCAGCTTCTGCAACTCGTGCGGGTCGTCTCTCCTGTCAACTCACACATTTTCGTCGAGTACATCCTGCCTAGGCTGCAGGGCGCCATCGTCGCAAATGCAAACATACCAAGCCCGTTAGTGAGAGCCACCTATGCATCATGTTTGGGGAGTCTTGCAAACACTGCCGCACGATTCCTGGAGTTGGCAGCAACATTGAAGGCGGATGGCACCCTGACTGTCGCCGACCCCGAGCTTGAACCTGGAATCGAGGCTGAGGCTGCCTTTGATGGCCTCTTCGACGATGCGCAGAGAGAGCTCTACGAAATGTTCGAGCTACACACAAAAGCCCTGGTTGAGGACCCAGATGTGTCTGTTCGCAGAGCATTTTTGACCTCAGTGCCCAATCTGTGCCTGTTCTTCGGCCCAGCAGAGGCAAATGATATTCTTCTGACACATCTCAACACCTACTTGAACGACCGCGACTGGATGCTGAAGTGCGCCTTCTTCGAGACTATAGTCAGCATCGCTAGTCTGGTGGGCAGCGTCAGTCTGGAGGAGTTCATGCTACCTCTCATGGTTCAAGCTTTGACTGATCCAGAAGAATTCGTCGTGCAGGCGGCTCTCCATTCTTTAGCACAATTGGCAAGGCTGGGCCTGCTTTCAAAGACGAAGATGTGGGAGCTTATCGATGTGGTTGTACGCTTTACGATGCACCCGAACGTCTGGATCCGAGAATCTGCCACAGAGTTTCTATCTGAAGCCACGCGCTTTCTGTCTCCGGCAGATGTCAGGTGTATCGTCTTTCCCATGGTCAAGCAATACCTCAAAACGGGAATGGTACCCGAGTTTGCCGAGCTCGCACTCCTGGACGCTCTAAAGCGACCCATGTCGAGAGCTGTATTCGACCAGGCCTTGATGTGGGCGCTCAAAACGGATAAGGGCGTATTCTGGAAACTATCGCAGCAGATTCGATCGTTCTCTTATGGGTCCCTCCCAAAGACCATCACTGGTCGAGCGTCTAAGGACACGCTCAGCAAGGTTTCGAGAAATGACGAGGACGAGCAGTGGCTTGACCGACTGCGAAACCTCGGGCTAGGACCAGATGATGAGTTCAAGCTTCTTGCGTTACGGGAGTTCATCTACCGCGTCAGCAAGATGAAATCAAGAGACGGCGTCGATCGAGACCCAGCCAAGTTGAACGAGGTAATCTCCCTCAAGAGCCTCGGCCTCACACCGCAGACAGTCTTCTTCGACGAGGAGCCGCTGCAGCAGTCTACATTCCAACCCGATGTAGATCAAAAGGGCCCTTACACGATCGCCGACGCTCTCTTGGACGCTTCTATGACTATCGACGATTCCACAGGCAAACGGAAGTTTGCAGCCCTCAATAGTCTGCGTACGCGCGTGGTGGAAGACCAAGGCTCTTCATCACGGGACGTATCGCGCGTCAGATCAATTGACCCATCGAGACGCTCGTCAACCGGCCAAGGCAAGCTCACAGTAGGAAGCCCGACGGATGACAGCGCTTCGGTTCACGATCAGCCTTACGCAATCCGGAGGGCAATCCGACATCAGTCGAGCGCCTTGAGCTTGCTGGATCGTAAAGATGGCAACAAAAGCATACCCGAGACTGGCATGTCTGGCACCAATGCTTTCGGGGAAGTGGAAGGACCTTTTGCCCAGGCGCCACTTGTCCGGCCCGACATGCAGGATCGCCGGACCAGTACTACTAGCGTCGTAACGAAGTTGAGGCCGAATCACTCTTATGAGGGATCCGACCCCAGCATTCTCAAGATGCTAGATTCGATGTACCAAGACAACTACCCCCATGACATCGCCGAATTTGGACCTATGGTCACTCCCATTACTCGTCGCAAGCCAAACCGGTCTGTTGGCCAGTCTGGTGATGACCCCTGGCGACCAACCGGCCGGATGGTTGCCACGTTTGCAGAGCATACCGGTGCGATCAATCGAATCGTCGCGTCTCCAGACCATGTGTTCTTCGTTACCGGTGGCGATGATGGGAATGTCAAGGTCTGGGATAGTGCCCGACTTGAGAAGAATATCACGCATCGGTCCAGACAGACACATAAGCACGCGGAAGGAGCTAGAGTTCTTGCGTTGTGTTTCATTGAGAACACGCATTGCTTCATCAGCTGTGCAAGCGACGGCAGTGTACACATTGTCAAGGTCGAAACGGTATCGGCCAGTGGAGTACTGCGGTACGGAAAACTGCGTCTTCTCCGAGAGTATCAGCTTCCTAAGGATGAACACGCCGTATGGTGTGAGCACTTTAAGATCGACAGTACCTCAGTTCTGCTGCTGGCGACAAACCGGTCACGCATACTAGGCATTGACCTTCGGACGATGAATTTGCTGTACACGCTAGAGAACCCCGTTCATCATGGCACTCCCACATGCTTCTGCGTGGATCGCAAGAGAAACTGGCTGTGCGTAGGAACCACACATGGCGTTCTCGACCTCTGGGACTTGAGATTCCGCATGAGGCTCAAGGGCTGGGGTGTACCCGGCAAGAGTTCGATCTACCGGTTGTGCATACATCCTAGCAAGGGACGAGGTAAATGGGTCTGTGTCGCTGGCGGGACGGGTCAGGGTGAAGTTACAGTTTGGGATCTTGAACGCACAATTTGCAGAGAGATCTATCGGGTCGGTGGCAACAAGGAAGGGCCAAAGGGATACGAGCCATGGGAAGTGGACGAAGACAAGCCTGAGGGCATGCTGGGCCGGTTTGCGACCAACATCGAGACGAGCGGAAGTGGAAACGCGGATCGCGGTGTTCGTGCCATGATCGCAGGCACAGGCGCCACCGACGACTCGCGAGATGTGCGACATGCCTTCATCGTCACCGGCGGATCAGACAAGAAGCTCAGGTTCTGGGATCTTTCCCGCATCGAAAGCTCTACGGTGTACAGCGGGTTGCAAGTTGACGACCCAAGGCCTACGTTTGCGGCTTCTCACCCGACAACATCCATGACTCTGAACACGGAAAGGATTCCAAGGCAGAATGCGACAGCATCCAACGCGGCGGGCGGAACGAAGGGGAAGGTCACCGGCGGGCGACCAACGCGCTCTACAGTTATATCTCTTCAACATCAGCAGCTGCTGCGATCTCACTTGGATTCGATTATGGATGTGGCGCTGCTGGAGTTGCCTTACAGCATGACTCTGTCAGTGGACAGGTCTGGGGTGGTTTTTGTTTTTTCGTGATGGTACATGCGAGGGCTTTAACTTGGGATCATTGGCATAGATACCTTAAAATACTTAATGAATATGAGATAGAATGTTTTCTTCACATCTTAGGTACCTTCAGAGGACGGGAAGGCGATGTTATTACAGGCACTGTGCGACAGCGGTTGTCTGGCGGGGTCTTACTGTGTACGTACTCCAGATGAACACTGTACGCCCGGGCGGGGATGATAGCTCTTATCAGACGGCCGGCCAAATTTTGTGGATAGCCGCCTCGTCTACCGCCAACTTTTCAGCCTTGCCTGCTCGTCACGACACCCACGCGACAACCCAATTGCGACAGCGCAAAAACACCTGCGCATCTCGAACACACGACGGCGGTTCTTTTGTACACGACGACAAATTATTTCACCGTACCCAAACCGAATCTTTCGCAACAGCGCCACCCACTTCAAAAACCACCCATCATAACCCCGAGGTAACAACAGCCCAAGATGAGGCTCACGGCGGAGCTCATCAGGGACTCGCTTTCCTACCTGAACCCGCTCAAGGAGCGTGAGCTAGATCTCCGAGGTGCGTGAAAAGAGCAGATGCTACACTACTCATGATAAATGAGCTATAGAGGAACAGAATTGATAGCGGGGCCCGGATGAGGGTTTGTGTAGGACATCGAATCCCGGCGATTGAGAATTTGGGTGTTGCTGGCGTGAGTTCTTTCCTTTTTCCTCCTTCCTTCTCAAAGGGTGGGTGCGTTTGCTCCCTGCGGAGGGCTGCATCCCGAGGACTGGCGAATCCGTCTTGCTGACTCTTGCGGAAAACAGCCCCACGACTCCATCGACTTCACAGACAACGACATCCAGGTGCTGGGCAACTTCCCGCTGTCGCCACGCATCTCGACGCTCCTGCTGGCGCGCAACCGCGTGTCGAACATACAGCCGACGCTGCCCAACGCGATCCCGAACCTGCAGCAGCTGGTGCTCGCGGCGAACAACCTGGCGGAGCTGGCGGACCTGGACACGCTGGCCGGCTTCAAGCGGCTGACGCATCTGGTGCTGGCGGACAATCCGGTCACGAAGAGGGAGAACTATCGGTACTGGGTCGTGTGGCGGTGTCCGACGGTGCGGTTCCTGGACTACGGCAAGGTCAAGGAGGCGGAGAGGGAGAAGGCGAGGGAGCTGTTTGGCACGGCAGAGGAGCCTTCTGCTTTGGCTTCCAAGGTATGTTTCTTCTTCTATCTGTCTCTCTCACATTCAAAGAACAGAAAGGCTAATGTGGAGGATTCGCTTTACGGCAGATCATGGGCATCAAGTCCAAGACGCTCGAGGTTTCCGCGGCGAACGGCGCGGCGGCCCCGTCGAAGCTCTCGAGGATAAAGCTCACGGACAAGGAGAAGGAGCGGCTGAAGGAGATGATCAAGAAGGCGGACAGTCTGCAGGAGATTATCCGTCTGGAGAAGATGTTGACGGAGGGAACCATCCCTGCGGGAGTACACCTCGACGGAGATGCTACCATGGAGGGTTGAGCTGGAGGAAAGGTCACAGGCGAGATGATGCTTTTTTATTCTCATGGACTGGCGTTATTACGAACAAAAAGAGAGGTTTCAGTTTCACTTTGATGCGGATCCGTGCTATGGATGCAGAAAAAGAGAAAAAAAGGTCGATTTGGTATTCGTACACTTCGTTAAGAGGCTATGTGCTACCTAATTTGATGGTGCTGGGGGTGTGTGGTTATATGTGATTTTGGTCTGATTAATTCTAAAAACCCCTTTGGCCATTATTTCGGCGGATGATCAGGGGGTTCATGTCCTCGAGGCAGGTAAGAAACGGTTTCAACCCGTCATATCGACGTCGCCGTCAGCCTGGCGAGCCTCAGCCTCAAGCTGGGCGTTGGGGTCGTCATCCTGCATAGCAGCAGCGGCGGCAGCGGGGCCAGCAGCGGTGCCGTTGACACCGTTGGTGGTGGACTGGCGCTTCTTAGGTTCCGAGTCGGCCTTTCTGGGGTTCGCGCGGGAGATTGCGGCTTGATCCTTGATCTTCTTGTAGGGGATAGTCTTTGGGATGACGTCCTCGAGGAATTCGAGGTTGTCGTGGTGGTTGACGGCGTTTGCTTTAGGGGACGCAGGTTTTAGTTTTGTTTCTCTCTCTGAGAGGGTGATGAAGAGGGGAAGCTTACCGAGATCCTTGTACTGGACGTTGCGGCGGGGTTTGCGGTCCATCTTGGCCATGTTCTGGCCCTCGTTGGCGAGGTATTGGATGAACATCTCCTGTGAGACTTGTGAGTGAGGGTTCGCTCTGGAGAAGAGGGGGAATTTACTGTTGCGAGTGTGATGACGAATGCAGCATTGTTAGAGCAGATGCCAATGTCTGGGTCTGTGGCGATGATCTTCTTCACGCGGGCCACTGTGAGATTGTCAGGTGGACTGGTTCGAGGAGAGCGTAGTGAGAGGGCAGCATACGAGGCAGAGCCGGCTGGCCTGTTACCTCCTTCCTTGGAGGAATGGCGTTGGTGTTGTAAGGCATCTTTGATAGTTGGGTGGGGAGACTGATTGGGTGAGAGGTTGAAAGACTTGAGTCTGTATGAGAGTCAGTGAGAGACTCTTAGCCGTGGTATAGAAGCGATGATCTGAGTGACAATGCCTCAAGCTGGAAGTGAGATCTCAAGCCACACTTCCCGAAGCTTTTATAAGTAGACCCCAGACGGTTGTTTTAAGTGAAAACGCCTCAAATAAAGTTGCTCGTGAGGGCATCGGCTCAACATTGGTATTTTCGGAGCTGCAGAGGCCGGATGGGGAGAAATTGAATAGAAGTTACCAACCTGTTCCAAGACTCGGTGTCTATGCCTGCCGAGGATGGCGAGGCAAAAGGGGGCTTGATCGGGCTTGAGATCTCTTGTGCAGTCAATCAATGATGATATTGTACCCTCAAGTGTCCGAATTCTCTGTGCTCGAGGCAGCCGTCGTGGTAGAGTCGTCGAATTCGTTGTTGAGTGAGATGTCTTCGCCAAGGTGGTCGTCAAGGAGAGGCTCACTTTTGATAGAGTCGCGCCAAAAAAAAGGCCAGTGAGACGCGACCACTGACAACGCGCTGGTTTGAACCGCTGCCCGCAGCCAAGCCGCAAAGCTTAAGCACCAATTGCAGGGGGGACCCAGTCGACCCAGTCGACCCCAGCCTACCATCATTGGAACCCCCCCATCCCGGGCGCCGGTTCCAGCGCAACCACCAGCAGCATCGCCCGCAACCTGCATTGGGGATTCCCCAGAGATCAGCAAGCTCAGGACAGACTACAGATACCGATCGCAAACTACCTACACCAGACCCCGTTCCCTGTCGAATCATCACCGAACCGAACCGAAGAAGCATCCCCACGGGCGACGTTCGAACGAGGGCACAGGTCGCCCAGAAGAATCACCACCTTGCGCCCAATTTGCCTCGCTGTCGCGAACATGAGCAGTGCGCCGCCGCCGCTGCCCAGCCGACAATGACTTCACGAACCACATCCTTCTCTCACAGCTCGCACCGGCTCCCGCGCCCTTCCATCACATCGAGGCTCTCGTTTGCCGTGTCGAACGCGGAGCAGAGCGACGATGACGAAGAGCAGAACGAGGCAGGCGAGGCCGCCCCCGGCCCGCGGCAGCAGCAGCAGCAGATCGAGGAGGAGATCGCCGAGATCAAGCGCTACGAAGACTTCACCACCATAGATTGGGTTCAGGATGCCGCCCGAGAGCAGGCGAGGAGGAAATTGCGACGTCGGCGGCGCGCCGGCATGCTCGACACCGGCCAGGCTGGGTGGAGGTACCGGCTGCGCGAGAGCTACGACGCTGCGCAGGGCTGGCTCGTGGTTACTCTGATAGGTATCACGATCGGCCTCAACGCTGCCTTCCTCAACATCATAACCGAGTGGCTCTCCGATATCAAGATGGGCTACTGCACGACGGCCTTCTACCTGAACGAGAACTTCTGCTGCTGGGGCGAGGACAACGGTTGCGCTGAGTGGCACAAGTGGACGGGCTTCGGCCCTGTCAACTACCTTCTTTACATCATCTTCGGTACGGTTTTTGCGTTCACGTCGGCGACACTCGTCAAGTCATTTGCTCCGTATGCGGCGGGCTCGGGCATATCGGAGATCAAGTGCATCATCGCAGGCTTCGTCATGAAGGGGTTCTTGGGGTTCTGGACCCTTCTGATCAAGTCCGTCTGTCTGCCTTTGGCCATCGCATCTGGTCTGTCGGTCGGAAAAGAAGGACCCAGCGTGCACTACGCCGTGTGCACCGGAAACGTCATCTCGCGGTTGTTTGACAAATACCGCCGCAACGCCGCCAAGACCCGGGAGATCCTGAGTGCTTGCGCCGCGGCGGGTGTCGCCGTCGCCTTCGGCAGTCCCATTGGTGGAGTGCTCTTCTCTCTGGAGGAGATGTCGAGCTACTTTCCATTGAAGACGCTCTGGCGCAGTTACTTCTGTGCCTTGGTAGCGACAGCTGTCCTTGCGGCCATGAACCCCTTTAGGACTGGACAGCTTGTCATGTTCCAGGTTCACTACGACCGCTCTTGGCACTTCTTCGAGGTGGTATTCTACATCATTTTGGGAATATTTGGTGGTCTCTATGGTGCTTTTGTCATCAAGTGGAATCTGCGGGCTCAGGCTTTCAGGAAGAAGTACCTCACCAAATACGCCATCGCCGAGGCGACGATTCTGGCTGCCGCGACGGCAATTATTTGCTACCCCAATGTGTTTCTCAGGATCGACATGACGGAAAGCATGGAGATCTTGTTCCTAGAGTGCGAAGGCGGCGAAGACTACCACGGCTTATGCGAGCCGGACAAGAAGCTTTCCAACATTCTGTCGCTGGCTCTGGCAACGATTCTGAGGGTTCTCCTCGTCATCATCTCATATGGCTGCAAAGTGCCTGCTGGAATTTTCGTTCCGTCAATGGCCGTCGGCGCTTCATTTGGACGAACAGTGGGCATTATTGTCCAGGCGATCCATGAAGCGAACCCCACGAGCGCCTTCTTCGCAGCTTGCAAGCCAGACGAGCCTTGCATTACCCCTGGCACGTACGCTTTCCTCGGCGCAGCTGCAGCGCTCAGTGGCATCATGCACATATACGTGTCCGTCGTGGTCATCATGTTCGAGCTCACAGGAGCCCTGACCTACATTCTCCCGACCATGATCGTTGTCGGCGTGACAAAGATCGTCAGCGAGCTCTTCGGCAAAGGCGGCATCGCCGACAGGATGATCTGGTTCAGTGGTTTTCCCTTTTTAGACAACAAGGAAGAACACAACTTTGGCGTCCCCGTATCAGAGGTCATGCGCACCGAAGTCACGTCTCTACCGGTTAATGGCATGTCCTTCGCACAGCTTGAACGTCTGCTGAAAGACGACAAATATCAAGGCTTCCCCATCGTCGAGGACGAAACCTCCAAGATTCTGGTCGGCTACATTGGCCGCACCGAGCTGCGCTACGCCATCGATCGTATTAGACGTGAGAGGTCCATCAGCCAAGACGCAATGTGCAGCTTTTCGCCCCCTCCAGCGTCAATGACCCCGGTCACCCCAACCGTCGCCGTTTTCCCCAGCTACATGTCGACCTCGTCCGTCGACTTCAGCCGCTACATCGACACCACGCCCGTCACAGCGCACCCCCGTCTCCCTCTCGAGACGGTGATGGAGCTCTTCCGCAAGATCGGCCCGCGCGTCGTGCTCATCGAGTACCACGGCCGCCTGTCGGGCCTTGTGACGGTCAAGGACTGCCTCAAGTACCAGTTCACGGCCGAGCATGCCGAGAACCCGCGCGACGACTCGGCGCTCGCCGAGAGCCAGGAGAAGCTGTGGAGCGCGATGCGCCGCGCTGCCGGATGGGTGTCGGACAAGGTGGCATTGGCCTCGGGAGGCAGGGTGAGGTTGTCGTCGTTTGACGAGCGGAGGTCACCAGGGGCCCGGCCGCTCGGAGCGCAGATTCTCGACGGGGATGAAGACGATGCTGATGACGGCGCGTTGGAGCTTGAGAACAGGTGATTTTGTGGTTATGTACGATGTTGATGGGTTATGGGGAAATATGTACGGATGGCGTTATGGGCATTTACAAGGTCGGCTTTGGGCTTAAGACGAATAGATAGATTGCGGCAGGCGGCTGCGAATGTCACATGTTTTCTTATTTGATCGTTGTATCTTGCGAGGGAGATCTTGGAATGTGACATGTTAACATTCAGCTCCGTTGTCCGCAGACTCTGTGGTGATGGCATTAGGGCATGACGTGCCCTTAGCAGTAGGCGTGGATGTCACTTGTGTGAGTTCGTACTGTTAATATCGTGGTAGAAGGAAGGAAGGTAGGTGTCTAGGCATCTACCTCACCTTGTGGACCCCTCCGGTTCCGAACAATGGAAGGAGCACACCCACCTTTGCTACCTACCTCCTGCCCATCCATGATACCTGTCTGGATCGCCCACGAGGCAAAGGCTTATAGATGTCAGAGCCGTCCTCACTTTCGGTTCCCCAGAGACAACTAGCACGCAGTGCCTCTGGGGCGTGCATGGCTGAACACGTTAAACTCGGAGTGCAAAATCCTCGGATTTTCATAGGATCGAGACCCAGGGCCCTGGGTTCGATCTGAACTTTTTGACCCTTTTTTGGTTTTCCTTTTTGTCAGGATCTGGTTCTCCATTGATATTTAGCACACATCCATCCACCCATAGCTTAGGGATTTTCAAGAGTATGCTGCCCTCTCTTTTCCGATCGAGCGATTGTAGTGTTCTTCTGGTGACCCAGTTTAGTATCACGATACACCACGGAGAAGGGAGGCAAGATATATACTACCCCTTTTCGGTTGAGTACAACTCTTAGTTCAGTTATCTCTTCTGCGCAAACACATTTCTAACATGCCACCTCACTGACTAACTAGTACGTTAGTTCGGGTATGGGCCGTCATTTCCTGCTCTTGCGTGTGGTGAAATTGGTTGAGTACTATCCGCTCTTGCAGCGACATCATAGGCCTTGAATTGAGCATTGTGACCTTGGGCTGCCAAGGGTCTTTTTACTGATGCTACTTTAGCCTAGCATGATCACCGACCAGTGCTGAAGTTACATCTTACGGGATGCTACCTTGCATCGACCTGTATATTCAAGGGTATCGTCTATATGATGTTTTCTTGTACAAATCATCCAACATGAACACTTTCCAATTGCACCTCTCTCCCTTCTTTGTCTTTACATGACCGTCAAGCGCGATGTTCATGAGCCGAAAGGTCTCCCAGGTCAACAATGTCCTCGTCCTCGGACTCATCTTTATCCTCCTCGGCGCCGTCTGCCAGGGCAAGACCGGGCTGCTGGGGCAAAGGGGCGTAGTCGGCGGACTTGTCCGCGGCAGTCTCGTCCTTGCGGCCGATGATCACGTTTCCAGCGACCAGGAGGGCCGCGCCGAGCCACCAGAGCGGCGGCAGGGACTCGGAGAAGATGGCGAGGCCGAGCAGGGCGGTGATGACGAAGTTTGACGAGGTGTTCATGATGGACACTTGGGTGGTGGAGCTGCCCTTGGCGAGAGCCTTTGTGAAGAGAGTCCACATCTGTGACGGGTTAGGCCCTTGCTTACGTGCTGGAGAGGGTTGAGAGACTCACGATGCCATTGAAGACGAGGTTGAGGCCGAAGAACACCTGAGGCGAATCAGTAATTGCGATGAGATGAATTGAGGGATCACCCGTACGGCTCGCAGGACAACCTCGAATGCACCTTCGATATCCGAGAGGTGGAGGAAGTTGGAAATGGCTTGCGAAATTGTCGTTGTGAGTTCCGTTGTGGTCCTAGTTTGATTGTGAGTGAGACATTCAACAAAGAGGCTTGTTACTGTTCTTTGAAACGCTCAAACGCTAGTTGAAACAATGCAGACATGACGAAAAATTGAGAAAACAAGTAAATACAAAATTTGATGAATAACTTTTGCGACCACAACGAATTATCATTGATAACCCGTGAATAAGAATGAGTGTCGTGAATTCTTGGCATGACATTCCCGATTGAGCCGCGGGGGGGTTGCGCAAATCACAAGGTGAGCAACTCACAGCTTCGCAAAGACGCCGTTGAAGGCCGCGCAAGCACCGCTCGCAACGGCGAGCACGATCCACTGGTTCCGGCGTGCCCAGGCCATCTTGCTCTCGTCGCCTTGGTCGTTGTCGTGGTCTTCTGCGTCGGTCGGCGGCTGGCTGTGCTCGTCGTCCTCGTGGCGCGGGAGCAGCGGGCGGCGCTCGTTGTCTAGGGACGTCGTCTTCGCGGCGGCCATGGTGGGTATCTGGTCCTTTTGAGCGCGGTCGGGGTCGGCGGATGCTGCGGCGGGTTGTCTTTGGCGGAGCATTATGTGGAGAGGAAAGGAAGGAGGGAAGTTTGGGTGGTGATGGACCCCTGCTGATGTTGCTGGGGTGGTGGCCGTGGTGGTGGTGGTGGTGCGCTTGGCGATGCCGTGTGTGGGAGGAGGATGAGGTAAGGCAAGGACAGCAGAGCGCCGGGCTGTGCTGCGGTCAGTGTTGCGGAGGTGCAGGTGCGCTAGCTGAGGTACTGTATGGGTGAGGACGGGTGAGTGAACGGCGCACTTCAAGCCGTGTGTGAGAGAGTCCGACGGGAAGATGGGGATGGGATGGACAGAGCTGGCGGCGGGCGGGCGCTTGAGAAGTCTGTGACAGACGGCGCAGCTTGTCTCAATGGGTGGCGGTGGTGGTGGTGGTGGCAGATAGGGGTGAGATCTTGCTGCTGGTGGTCTCCAGCTTCCGGACTAGGGGAATCCCCGTTGAAGAGAAAACGTGCGATGGGTGTTTGTGGTTAGTCAGCATCGATGTCCACGCCCAAATGATCCTTCCTCGTGAATGACTTTGAGTATTTGTGATGACAAGACTGCTAACCGCCGGCTTGCTTTCGACTACGCTACTACTCGCCCTGCTCTCGCTTCCGCTGCGAGGAAATGGCAACTGCGTCTCTGGTCCGATTTATGCCAATAGCCGGGATTAGAAAATACCCTTGTCACCACCGCAAGGTACGTACCTCTTACACACTTATTTAACCAACACAGTCCCTCGAACTAAGGCACCTACATCACCTTGGACCTGCAGCAGAACCAACTTCATTCTGGATCTGTTCAACTGTTCGTCGAAAGCGTGACCAAAAAGACATTTCTAAACTTCTCAATCGCCTGAGTCACCATGTCACGAGGCAACCGTGACAACTTCGACGCCCGGACGCTCGAAGAGCTGCCAAGTCAACCGGGCGGCTACCAAAGAGATATCTTTTCCCGAATCTGCCTCAACATGATCAGAACCGGCTATCACAAGTGGGGATTTGTGATCTACCGCTGCACATACGACGATGGCGAGCTTTGGAACCGCTATCTGGCGCAGCTCAAGCAGTCCTGCCATGAGGAGCTTGTCAAGGGCCGTCGAGCTGAGTTGCTGGAGAAGTACCTCGACTGGGTCATCATCGAAGACCGCGACAAATTGGAGAATGCCTCGAGATCAGACGTCAGACGCCATTTTGATGGCTGGGTCTCCGAACAGGGTCTTGTTAGGCCCCCGCCTCGTGTTATTGAGCAGCCAGATGTTACCAAACTTCCCCGCTTTCGCTTTTGTCTCTACGTTGACAGGCAGTGCCTCGAAACTGTGATCCAGTTCCAAGAGGCAGACACTGGCGACCGGTTTTTCAGAAGTCGCCTACCACCCATGGTCATCACCGTCATCGATCGCTGCTGGACTTCGGACCGCACTCAGGGCAATGTCACTATGAACGATGGTGGCTACCCCGCCATTGACGGTTGCGATCGCAAGTACGTTGGATGGGAATACTTCAACACAGTATTCGTCGCATCGGTGTACAACGACCTGCATGGAGAGCTGGATGACTATGAATCTTATCAGCGGCCGCCAGCCATCTACCCTCTCGGCAAGAAGTCGATGCCCAGTTGAGCTATGGCACTCAGTCGGGAAGTATGGGAAGGAGCCGTTTGGAGGCCAACATATTAGGTTTGAGTCAAGCCAGGCTTCTCTATGTATTCTATGTCTGTCTTGGGAAGGAGGGTGAAGCTCTTTCAATGCCGTGCAATATTACTTCACCTTTTCGGCGGCTTGATATCGCCTCTCCGGTTTAGCAAGCGCGCCACTCTAGCCCTGATAGAAAATTCATTCGGAGGCGCTCTCCCGGCTTGACTTAGAGCGTCAAGGTCTTGCAATATGAGGTCCAGCATTTCGTCCACCCAGCCCCTAGTTCTTTCTGCCGCATCGTTGTACCAGTTTTCGTCAAACTCCATGAGAATATCACGCATTCTGGCAAAAGCTGGGACGAGTCGCCCGATGAGACCGCTTCCGTCGATCAAGTTATTACGGTTGGTGCTGACAGTTGGGAGCGCGTCAGGATGGTTCAAATAGTTCCATACTCCAATCGCCTTGAATGGGAAAGTAACCGTTAGTGTCACACTCCAAACTTGTTTGGGGGGCCTTGGGCGCGATTTGACTTACTCTCGCAATGTTGTCGAACATCGTCTCTTCCGCCTGCGTATCCCCACTCAACGCATCATCTCGCAGTCCTGCCATTACAACGTCGTTGACCGGCCTCATTTCTCTATTGAAGATTCTGCCTTTCATCTGGTTCAGTCGGCGTTCGCAGAGGAGTAGAGGCTTCCTGTTCCCTTGCGAGCCGAAAAAGTCCATGATGAAGTCGTTGATAGAGTTTATGCATCTACTAGTACCCTGAGTAGGGAAAGTTCCAAAAGGGAACGGCGCGTCCCACCAATACTCGATATCGTTGGGGTCGATGAAGCCGTTGACTGTCCTCGAGAGGTCTGGGAGCTCACCAGTGCCCAGTGTGTGCAGAAAGTCCGCCATGAATTGCAGCTGGAACATCTGTCAGCAACTTTCTTTGACAAAGAGCATTGCGAGATTGAAGCAACTTACATCGGGATTATGTTCAGTGTCATATGCTGCCGAAATCTGTTTTTTTGTGAAAGTCTTTCGGTCCTTTACTATAACATCCACATTTCCACACCCAGGTGCCAACCTGTGAAGTTACGTATGTCAGTTTTGCTCATAGTGCCAAAGTGCATCTGAATCATTCTGATGGCGCCATGCTTTGATGTCTATTGATGTTGCAGGCAAAGTCAAGAACGATGCCAAAGACCCGAGTAGACCATCAGATCAGAACAAAAATACAAGACCTGTGAAATCAAATATGGACCAATCGGAAAGTTCACTTACTCAAATATGTCGTCTGACGCCGGGTCGCCTCGTGTGTTCGAATGGAGTGTGCCCGACCCAGGATATGCCCTGGCTATGATGATGATCTCAATGAGATTTTGAATGATATCTTCGATAACCGCCTGGTAGGTTCTTCTCCGTTTCGCTCTCTTTTCGAGAAGGGATCCGTCTTCGAGCGTTAGAAGAGACAAGGCATCATATTGAGCCAAGGCTCCTTCGTCTCGGCGAAGTTCATCGTGATCATCGCACGTGTCTTCGTCGGTATCATCATCCTCGGCCCACTCATCTAGAGCACAGTCGCCGATGAGTATAGTGCAATACGGGTTGGGGCATACTCCATTGCCAAATACGGCCTCCTCCGGTGTGCAACAGAGCGACTTCTTCCTCCACCCTCGTTTATTGTCAGCTTCGGTACACAGCAGTTTTTGGACCGCACACTCACAGGAGCAAAGGTTGCCGTCTCCGCCACCCTGATCCAATATCAGGGTGACTTCCTTGTTGTTGCAGGTGTTGTCTGCGCAGTCACCTTGTCCAACCCAATGGCAGTTGGAAAAGGGAGGAGGATTGTTCTTGCAACAATACCTATTAGTCAAAGTTCCCAGACCACACTTGCCCTCTAGCTCCGAAGCCTGGGCTACTTGTGTTTCATCTCCCGCACACTTCTCAGAGCTATTGAGATGTCAGCGTCAAGTCAAGATCTGGTTTCGACATCGGACGTTCTCATCTGTGACATCAAATGGTTTCCAACCACACTCGCTACATAAGACGGACAAGAGCGCAGTCCCTCGGGTCGTGAAGGAAATATGGAAAACTCACCATTCTGTCCAACGGCATTGGCTGGTCATGGCGCTGAAAGTCCTAAGTCCACAGCAGAAGACCTTGTGTCCACGACTGCATTTGCTATCGCCACTCTCTCCAGGGTCACCTCCTTTCGCCGACTCGAAAAGGGTGACCTCTCCCTTGTGGCACTGGCCGTTGCAATCTCCGCCGCTTCCCCTCCACGTACACTCCATAGGAAGAGCGCTGTTCTTACAACAAATAGGGAGCCCCTGTGAAGGACAAATTAGCTAGGAATATGTGTATGGCCGGCCAACCTACCGAATTACCCGAGCAGCTAGCCCGATCAAACGACATGCGTGTGTAGCCATCGCGACAGCTGGAGGCTTGGGTATTGTCCAGATCTACACACTCGGTAAATCGGTAGCAGTCCTTATCCAGATGAGGCATTTCCACCTGGTCCACCGGGGGGTCAGTCTGCTCTTGTGAGTCGCCACCACTCGAGTCACAGGCATTCTTGGGACAGAGACCTCTGGCGCAGGCGAACGCGCAAAGGCCGTGGTCTTCACCAATTCGGCTTATAGCTTTGGTCGCCTGAGACGGATTCATCAGGTTGAGAGAACCTTGCCCTGTACATTTGCACCTGGCAATGGGACAAAAGCCATGGCGGCAGGTGAAGCTGCAAAGCGCCGCCCAGTCCCCGTCACCAGTCCCCGAGGTGCAGGATGGGGGGTTGAAAGGAGATACAGTCGGTTCGATCAGGGGGTACTCGTCCTTGCCGCAGTAGGTTGAGAAGCAGGCTCCGTAGAGGCAAGCATAGTTGCAAAGACCGATGTAATTCGAGTTCAACCCCTCGGCCGGATGGACCTCTCCGGGAGTCTCTGGAGGCAGCTTGATCTGAGCGCCCGTGGCTCTGCAAACGCAAGCACTCTCAGGACAATAGCCCCAGTAGCATGTGGTCCGACACAAGACATCAAAGTCATTCGCGCCAGTGCCGCGGATACACACTTCATTCTCCAAAGAAGGCGTGTCGACAGCACTAGGGGCTCTGGAGGTAAGGCCGCCACCAGCCCAGGCGTCGAACCCTGTCATGCCGTTGTGACAGTCGTTTTTGATCGCGGGGCCAGTCTCGTCGGCGATGGTCACACTCTTTCGCGTGACGGTGATCCGTACGTCTCCTGTGCGCCCATTGAATGGTGCGCTGCCATGGTAGAGGCCAGCCCCACCATCAGGCAAATCTCTCAAGACGCCCTTAGAGGACACGCCCCCAATAGAGACGGTGACAGACACAGTATCAGTCGAAAGAACGGTGAAGAATACCGAGTCTTGGATGATGTCATTGGGCTGAAACTCCATCTGGAGCTGTGAGACTGTGTTGCCCGTGGTACCCCCCGTGCCGCAAGCATCTTTGGGGGTCGTGCGATACCAGAATGAGACGCCCTCAGAAGTGATTGTTGCTTTGTTGTTCTTGTATCGATCTATGGCGAACGGGAGAAGCACCCGCCAGCCATGGTGGTCGAGGGAGTATCGGTAAGGGGCTTTCCCAGTATCGAAAGCAACAAGGGCGTGATCTCGGATCGGCCCAATGTGATGGCTCTCGCCGTAATCGTTCCACGAAATGATCTGAACAAACTCGGGCATCAACGTATTGACTTGGATCCAGCGATCGAACCAAAGATGATCCCCGCGCCACAGCCAATTTTTGCTATACCCAGGGAGATTAGTATAGAACCATGGGGAGACAGGCATCATGTAGGCTTTGCCGTTCAAAGCTCTCCTATAGGAGGCATCGACGTAAGTGTCCATGTCCTGATCGCCCCATGGCCAGCCAGCCCAACTGAAGAGCCCATCAACAACACCACCTGCTTTCTCAACAGCAGGACCGGCCCCCAAAGAGGACCAGTCAGGCACAAAGAAGCATCCAGTAGTAGCTTTGATATCGACCCAATCCTCAGCTTGGTCGGGTCCTTCGAATGTCGAGACGAAAGGCTTTCCTTGGTGTCTAAAGTAGGCACTACTAGGAGCGTACTTATTAATCCAGGAGATCACTTCGTCCTTAGAAAAGGGACCCCGGCCGGCATAATCGAAAGAGAAGAACAGCTTGAATCCTAGAGCCTCCGCATTTGAGAAAGCATCGGCTATAGCCTTGGTGTTCATAGGCTCTCCCTTGGCCATATTCAGGGCAAAGGCGTCGATATGAGCCTCTTGAGCCAGTTTGATGTCATCGACCCAATCAGATGCCGTGTAGTGTTCCGTATTGCCAACCTGTAAGAAACAGATTTGTTAGCTTCCCAGTGAGGTTTACAACTTCTGCAAATGAGGCAGGGCTTTACTTACCATGAAGTGAGCAAACACCGCCCGTCCTAAGACTTCATTCACCCATGACAAGGACGTAAGAAAGAAAAGTAGTAGTCTCATTGCGGCCAGTTGGAACAGAGACAGAAGAGAACTCAAGAGAAAAGAGTGACTTCAGTAATACAACAAGCGAGACATAGTCTACTCATCAAATGGCGGCAGATGTCGAGACTCATATTCATTTTCATATCCTATCCACCCTTCTGCCTAACTTTACCACATCAGTATCTCTTGGTTCTCTCCTTCATATTCTTCATCAAGTATCCCTGCCTTGACCGGGCGAACATGAGCCCTGGATCCGCATGGACTTCCAACACACGCTTCCTTCCCACCCTCCACCTGGGCTCTAGACATGGTGATTTTCGGCATGCGAAGACAGAGTTAGCGCAAGCGGCGAGCCGGAGTTTCGTGATAGGCGGATATTCATTTCTCGTCAGAGAAATCTTCATGACATGGGATGGGTGCGTGAGACCCATGAGTGTCACGGCCAAGGTGTTGCCTGATTCAAACACAGATCCTCATGACAATCCTGTCTTCATGTTAAAGGATTCAGTCCTACAAGGTACCTTTGATTAGTGACTTTGCGAATTTCGGCCTGCAGTCTCCTCCGATGTGACTCGTCACAGGTTGCGGTAGCCTTGTGATCTCTTGATGTTGGACCAACACTTGAGAATATTTGAGCAGCGGACTCCACACATGGACAGGGGTCGGTGGCAACTTCCTATTCCCTCATTGTAAAGAGTATTGGGGCAGCGCGATTTACTGCAATTCACGACATCAAGGGGCCTTTTGCACGCATCGGCTAGGCCCTCGTCGTCGGAGCAGCTGAAGATTATTGTTGGATCCATTAATGTCCCCAGAAGGAAACAAGCTTAATTGGGACGTAACGCAACACCGGTCAAGCAACCACGACGGTCTAGGGGAGTCTTAAGCCTAGACTATCGTTATAGACGGTAGGTATTTAGCGCTGCACTAGGATTAACCGGTGAGCGATTCGGCTCGATTGCCCAACTTCGGCTGGGCGAAGGGCGGGCCGCTGGAGACCTTTTCCATATCAAGGGTTGGGTCCGGGGCTAAGCACCAACAGCACCTTGACCTGCAGGGTAGTCGAAGGAGGACCAACAGCCCCACGAACGGTTCGTTCACCTCGGTTCATCCGAGCCGTTCCTGTGATGCCAAGTCTAAACCACGGAAAGACTCCGAGGGGTGTCCGCAAGCAAGCGGATAATATAAGATTGTCATGTAGGATGGCCTGTAGACGCATGCGTGATCCACATGCTGCCTGTCAATGTACCTAGCCGCCGGGACGGGTCGAGGAGCATGGCATGTTGGAAGAACAATACTCAAAGCGATCGAACTAGGTGGCGATCAGTCGGATTTCGATGTTTTAACTTGGTCGGATAACCTCAACGCACCACAATTCCTTGGGTGTATCTTTCTTATTCACTGTTTGAAGGATCTGTCTGGTTGATCTATCCATGGGCCAGTATTGCTGTGACAGAATCTTCGAGTATAGACCATGATACCCTCAAGACAACTACGCTAATCGAGAGACGGTTGTCATGTGCGAGGCGAGAGTAGGCTTTGTGCCGCAGGCGGACATCGTTTCTCCGCGAAGACGCCACGCCGTCCGGGCCAGGCCGGTGCCTGGCTCGCCACGAGGCAGAGCCATGGGTTGTTGATGGAGTTTAATTTCACACTCGCGGAAGATTGCCATAGACAGATTTGCATATGCAAGTAAATACGAGCGGCGCAGCAGTTCTTCACCAACACTAGCGCCAACAGACTGCATTCGACGATCTCAAAATATTCCAGGCCTGAGTTCGGCGACTTGGCAGCATGCCGTCCGCAACATTTTGACGAGTCACGCGCAGCCAGGTCGGATGTGACATTTGTGCCCACACTTCACCGTGGTGCGTACCCGGAATCAATCGTCGGGTGTGAAGTATTGGATGAAAGGGGAAGACAGTTTTGTCAAGTAGATGACATTCACTCGCAAAGGAGACAAGCCCCCCGAGCCATGATATCCTGATATTCTTGTTTCTTCTACCCCTTCACCCTCTTTTTGAGTCGAAACAAATCTTCCATACTCTCTCGTATTTCTCTGCTACGATTGAGAACAATGTTGAAGATATTTGCTTGCGTAGGCGGCCTGGCTTGGCTGTCACCCGCCCTAGCCCAACAATTCCCACTTCGAGCGACTTCTTACGAGTCTTTCGGGCTTTCTCAGCGCTGCTTTGAGGCACTGAACACCACTTTGAGCTGCTCTCATCGACTGGCTAGCCACATTAAGTCTGAGTATGCTTAAATGGCCTATCCATGATTGTTTTTGTATGCTGATCATTCTGTATAGATCTCCCAGAGTCGACGTCCTCGATGCGGACGGCATCGAAGCGATCTGCACGGCAAGCTGCAAGGGATCTTTGATAGATCTGCGCACCAAGATTCAAAACGACTGCGACCCAGCGACAGACGTCTTTGATCATGACCTGGCGCTCTACCCAGGTCTGAACAATTTGTAATGTTTTTCTTGGTTGCGCATGTTGCTTATATAAATGTCAGCTACGTACATCGTGGATCGTTATATCTATGTTTATGAGATATCATGCTACAAGCATAGGGAAGTGGAATCAACTGCTTTGGTTCAATGACCTAGGTCTAACGTACGGCAGGGAAACGGGAAGCTCGTGTGACTATATCCTAGGCGAGTGGCGTAATGAGACTGACGAAGCTCCTCGCGAATGCGACGACTGCGTTCTCGGACCCATGCAAATCGAGGTCAACTCGCCCATTGGTCACAGTGAATCGCGCGCCGCCGAATTTGAGTCGGTCGTCTCCAGCTGCGGCGTGGCCGGCTATTCTTACACCAGCCCATCACCGTACATCCTCAGTCCAGCAGCCTCTTCTTCTGAAGTTGTGTCACCAACGGCGGTGGCACAAAGCTGGTCTGCACAGCGCATGTCCTCAGAATGCGCCGCGACCTATCACGTCCAGGATGGCGACACTTGCGATAGCATCGCAGAGGCGCACAGCGTTCCGAGCAGAGAACTCTTGGAAGCCAACGACCACCTCGACAACTGGTGCGGCGGAATCCAAGTAGGTCAAGACCTGTGCTTGCCGGCTCAGTGCAATCTGCATCTGGTAACTCCGGATGATTCGTGTGACTCTGTCACGGCTGAGTATGGCGTCAGCATAGACAACCTGTCCGAGTGGAATCCGAAGATATACATCCAGTGCGATGGCTTCAACAAAACCATATCTGGCTTCATCTGCGTAGGGTGAGTAGTACCTCAAGAATGCGGAGTCTTTCGCTTTCAGCTGGCTAAAATAAGTGGTGTTCTCGAAAGGCCTCCCGTCCTGTCGGGCAAGTCGTTCAAGGTGCCCACGAACTCCACGCTGAGAGGCAACGCTACATTCCACGTCACGACTCTCTCATCGGCTGAGACAAGTGACCGGCTACAGACGGCGTCAATCACGCCATCTATTCAGTCTTCTGCTTCAGAATCATCTAGTCGTACCTTGACTGGCATGGTACAGAATGAGGAGGCGACTGATACAGTTTTGTCATCAACGACGACAGAAGTGAGGGACTCTGCTGAAAGCACAATCCCAACCATGTTCGTTGCAGATGACTAGGGCAACGGGTCATCCGCGCAACGCACCAGACTGGCCTGTCTAGCTGGACCGATTGTATGATTCTGGGTATACCAATGGGTGTCTTGCTATCGGAGCGGCTAGCGGGCATAGACGAAGACGATAGGGATAGGGGGAGGGACAGGGAGAGGGATCGGGATCGGGATAGAGACGACGGGGTTGATAGGGACAGTAGGGACGACAGTAATGGTAACATTATTCAAAAGACCACCTATTTCTCCTGTGGTATACCGACTACTTTTCATCTGACTATACTCTACCTTGCCGTCGTCACTTCAATAATCGTCTGTTCTATCGTCGTCGTTGTCGTCGTTGTCGTCGTCACTATTATCGTCTCGGATAGGAGTACTTGAGTACACAGGAAATATAGCCGCGCAGACACAAGAAAATTAGGCGGTCTCTTATTTAAAAGAAATAAACTAATAGCCTGTAGGCCCAATAAAAGTAGTCATCCGCCTGGATAGGAAAATTCGTCAGCGGTGTCTTAATGGAACACTGTCCTGGCCAGGTTCGCACCAGCAGAGCCAGACTTCAAGCATTGTTGAAATGAGACCTGTCTGAAAGTTTACCGTCAGTAATTCTGAAGAATTTGATCGAAAGTGAACCGCGCCTCAGTAAGTAAGTTGGGTTCGACGACGAGTGCCAAAATATTTTATCAGCTCAGATGTGCAGAGATGTCGAGACGTTGGTGTTGATGGAATAAAACCCCAGACGGTTGAGACAGAGACCCTTGGCGCTAGGTAATAATCGGGGACATTCTCTTTTGGTGTGTGGTGCCTTTTGATGCACCTCAGTTCCCACTCATTGATAACCATGTAACAACTCGGACGCCTTTCCTGTTTCCGGCGGATGGGGCAGTTGTGGCTAGCCCCGGCTCTGCAGGTACCCGGCATCGGCTTCCCCTCTTTCAGATGGCTGGAGACGCAGCATTGTCCGTCAGGGAGACAGGAAGCTGGCATGCGACTCTGATGTGTGATCTTGATGCGATCTTGCCTTAGTACTTAGGAATTAGCAGCTGGAGGATCAAGATTGCAGAACGGCGGCAATCCTAAACTTCGGCGGAAGTCGTGCCAATTGAGTTGTGGGGACGGGCATGACGTATGGCGCCGTAGCGTAACTATCAATGCATTTCTGCCCCCGGCCTTCCAATCTTCGTCGCATCATTTCCCCCTTTGTGGTAACTACAAGTGACATTGGAAAAAGTTCACCTGTTCAGACACTTCGATAACATTTCGACTGCACTCGGCGCACAAAGACTTGATGATCTCCCTAAGCCATTGGGAAGACTGTAAGGAATCAATGCAATTTATAACGAGGACAACACAACCAACCCGAAGAACAAAGTACGAGTATCATAGTGTAGGCATCCAATCTATTGGCAAGCCGGGCTTATCAAAAGTCTATGATGGTGCGCGCAAAACCTTGGGTGGTATCAAATGTTCGCAATTTGGGTGAACGCCCTCGTCCCCCGTTCCGTTTGCCATCCCTCGTTTAGTGAAAAGAATCAATCATGTAATACCTAAACGCCGTTGTATGCAGGCCTCCTTGGGCGCTGTCGATTCCCCAAGCAATGCGTACGTCTTCGTTCGTATACACTCGAAATGCGCTCATTGTGTCGTCTCCTAAGGGCCTTCTCCCGGCTTCTTCGAGTTGCAGCTGACGATCTTGACCTTGTCCGCAGACACCATCTGGCCGCCACTATCGAGCTTGAACTGGACATTCTTGATAAGAAAGGTCCACACTTCGTCGCAGAAACGGTAGGTGCTGAGGGAGCCCTGTGGTGTGCGAGTGTCAGTGATTTGGTCTGTTGTAAAGCAGTCGCGCAGTCACTCTGTATGTAGCAATGATGTTGCTTGGGAATATCCACAGTTTGGGGAGGGCTGCCGAGGAAGGCGTTGGTGGTGCGTACCTTGAAGGTGAGGCGCGCCTTCACGCTCTTCTGAAGAGCCTCGGTGATCGCCTGATCAAAGTTGGCGAGGATCTTCATCGCGAGCTGCGGGTGAATGCGCTCTTCACTGATCAGATCATCGAGCATGTCCGTCAGCGCAAGGCCGATGCTAAGGAAGGAGGTACACGGGTTAGTCTTTGTAGCATTGGAACAGCTAGTATTACTAGACTTATGGATGGCGCATGTACCTGCTACGGCGGTAAAGCTCGTAGAAAGATTGAGGTGCGGCTGCCATCGTGGAGATTTGGTTCCTGATCTCCTGGGGGCGGGCGGCGGTCTGGATGGTTGCGGGTGTGAAAGAGGCGAGGTTGTATTTATAGTGGCCTTGTTTGAGGATATCCTTGGATCCGGCTGACTAACACTTCGGAAAGTGGGTACTCGGCGCAGCTGCCTGCTGTTCCAGGTTCACGTTGCTGTCAACTTCCAGTGGCTGCAGCTGCGGGTCGTACATTACCTAAGCATACTTCCAGTGAGCAACGGCGTCCAATAGACGCGTCATGTGACCTTACCGAATCTGGTTCGTCGGCTCTTACCTTGCCTTACCTCAGTTACCTCACTGCTTGGCCTCGAGAGCTCGACGTAGCTGCAACCCCCCAGACATCCGCCGTCAAATCCAACATCCACGACCGACCCCCGGGGAACGACACAAACGCCGAAACGAGCACGATGAGTCTCACATATGGCCTGGGAGGCATTGGAGGCGCCCTTACCGTGGTGGGAGCTTGTACGAACCCCCGATCCCGATGATGCCCCTTCGACACGATGGCCCGCGACAGTCAATCAAGCGAAGCTAACATAATGTTTTTCCAACAGACATGCTCTTCACCGGTTCGGGAGAGGCCTTCAACGTTGGCGAATTCCTCGAATCGATCTCACCTTACACATGGGCGGACATGGGCATCGGCATGTGCATTGGTCTTTCCGTCGTCGGCGCAGCATGGTACGAACCACAACACCCTTTCGCGAAGCATCGCATCGCATCTAGGCGGGGTCACGGTGTCTAACAGGTTTTGATATCTAGGGGTATTTTCATCACCGGCTCCTCCATTCTCGGCGCGGGCGTCAAGGCGCCGCGCGTTAGAACCAAGAACTTGATCTCCATTATCTTCTGCGAAGTCGTCGCCATCTACGGCGTCATCATGGCCATCGTCTTCTCGGCCCAGCTCGAGCCGGCCGAGGGCAAGACCCTGCACGACGCCAACAGCTACTACACCGGATATGCCCTCTTCTGGTCCGGCATCACCGTCGGAATGTGCAACCTGATCTGCGGTGTCGCTGTCGGCATCAACGGTAGTGGAGCCGCGCTGGCTGATGCCGCGGACCCTACGCTGTACGTCTTCAGCCTCCATCATCAAATGAAATCAAGTCTTGCTAACGCGCCGTGTCATAGCTTCGTCAAGATCCTCGTCGTCGAGATTTTCTCCTCCGTCCTCGGTCTTTTCGGTCTCATCGTCGGCCTCCTGGTGGCTGGCAAGACGAACGGATTCAAGTCGGAGTAAGGGATGTTCCAAACGGCACGGAAGTAAAATAAGGGGAGACTACCACAGACGGCATTATGAACGTCGAACTTGAATGATGTACAGTGGAGCACTGCATTACACCAAGGCTACTTGGGCTGGCGTTAATGGCATAAAGGCAGGGCGAGGAACATCTTGTATTGTATACTACCAACGTATTATAGCTCCTCATCGAAGTGATTTCTGCGCGAGCGTGGTATTTTTTAAGGATGATTATGGAAGTCAAATCAAGTCGCTGCATTATCTTATCGTGTACTGCACATGAAAGCATAGCGATGTGCTCACAACTCCACGCGAATTTCGCCCATCAAAAGAGCCTCCACCTTGGTGCCCTTCCTCAGCTCTGTTCCCTTCGGCAAGGCAAGCAGAGCATTTGCAGACCGCAGACTTCCAACTTTAGAGCTCCTCTGACCACCGGTGCTACTTGCCGATAGAAGTCCATCCTTGCCGACCGTTACAACAGCCCGATGGTACTCTGCTCGCTGCTTATCCAGAGTGAAGTCATGAGAAAGCGTCACCGGGACCTTGGGAAGACCAGTGGGCACAATACCGGAGAGCTTGTGCAGAGCCGGTATGACGAAGAGATGGAACGTCACCAGTGCCGAGGCAGGGTTGCCAGGCAGGGAGAAGATGGTCTTGGTGACACGCTCTCCGGCGTTGTTCTTGACCGGAACTGTGGCGAAGGTAGTCGGCTTACCGGGTTTCATGGCGACGCGACCGAAATGAATGGTTCCCCCAAGAGAGCGCTCGATGGTCGGCTTCAAGAGATCCAGCTCGCCCATCGAGACACCGCCTGTGGTGATCAGCAAGTCAGACCTGCGGAGGCCTTCACGCAGGTTTTCCTCCAGGGATCCCGGCTTGTCGCGTGCGATGCCCAGATCGACGACATCGAAGCCCCACTGCCGTGCTGCGGACATGAGGGTGATGCGGTTGGTGTCTCTGACCTCACCTAGGCGAAGGCCACCCGGGCGGTCGGGCTCGATGATCTCGTCGCCGGTGGAGAGGATGCCGACGACGGGTCGCTTGTAGGTCTTCGCCTCGGCGACGCCGACAGATGCCAGTAGACCGATCTCGCCGCCGACGCCTGAGATTTGCTCGCCCTTCTTCAGGATGAGATCGCCTTCCTTGACGTCGCTGCCGACTTCCCGGATGTTCTCGCCGGGCTTGACGCCCTCCGCCAGGATCTCGACCTCCTTCTCTTCCTTGTCATCGGCGGTCTTAGACTTGAGGATGGTGTCCTCGACCATAATCACTGAGGTAGCTCCAGGGGGGAGCGGCGCTCCTGTGGTGATTCTGGCAATCTCGCCCTCTTTCAGTGTCTTTGCTTCCCCGGGAGCCGCGTGGGATACTGCTGTGACGGGGAACACGCCCTTCATATTGCCGTCTTTGGGAACAACTACGGCGTAGCCATCCACGATGCTTGCACGGAAGGCGGGTACGTTCTCTCTAGCCGTGACATCCTCTGCTAGGACTGAGTTGACGATCTTGACGTCGACGAGTGATGTGACGATCTCCGCCTCAGGGGTGAAGTCTTGAATAAGGCGGAGGGCATCATCAACTTCAAGCATTGGATAAGGCGATTCCCTGTACCGTCGGGATGGCCCGAGACTTGGATCGTTAGACAGAGGATTGTCACCTGGTTTAGTATGCCTGACCAGGCTTCCGTGTCCATGACCATGGGAATGGCCGTGTTTGTGATCATGGCCGTGGCTGTGGCCGTGATCGTGGGTATGTGAGTGTGAATGTGAGTGATCTTTTTGGACCTTTGGCGCTGCTGCATCTTGGGAGCCGATTCCGGCTTCTGCCTCGAGCTTCTTGACACCACCTTGATGCAAGATTCTGGAATCAGCTCCGGCGGCTTGCACACAGGCATGGGGAAGCGTCTTAAGGACGGCCTGAAGGTTTTCCTTGGCACCCTTCGGGGATCCAGGGAGGGTGATGATGACAGTCTTGTTTCTGACTCCTGCCACGGGCCTGGACATCATGGCAACTGGAATCATTAGTGATTTAAGCCCTTGCTAAGATATAGTGACTTACACGGGGTCACTGCCAAGGACGCAGCAATCATTCCATGAACCAGACCGGGAGCTGGCCTGTGAATGAGAGCACTGACAGCCTGTACCGTACTTTAGCATAGTTATTTTGGGGAGTGAGTTAGATTAAATACCTCGGGGGTGCTATCCGATACCGCAAATCCAGTGCCTCCTGTGGTGAGAATCAGGTTGGCACCGTCTTCAAGCCCAACATCTGCCCACAGCATGATCTGGCGTTGAATCTGGGGAACAAGATCCGGGACGATTTTGCTGTCGGTGACCACCCATTTGCCACCGCCCTCCTGTTCTATAACATCTTTCAAGACGAGCTCTGACTTATCCGTCGAGGGATCCTTGGATGCGGTCGTCGAGACGATCAAGATGGCCACTTTGAGAGGGGTATCCATGGTGAACGAGGCGGATCTGAGACCTGGCCACAGATAATGGTGTCCAAAACACCAACGTAGAGAGAGAAAATTCCGGTATTTTCTTTCAATCCGAGAAATCTCTAATAATCGCCCAAATCATCAAGTAGCTTGACAAAATGCCTAGTGACGTCGGGAGCTTCCAGAGGACCGGAGCTCGAGGGAAGCTCCCCCGCCTTAGTCAGCGACCTCCCGCATGGACCCCACTTCGAGCCGCTGTTCCTCGATGTCCTCCCCTGCACTTCCAGCTTTGACGCGAGTACGTACCGCGACTTGAACTTTTTCAGTATCGACTTCGACAAGCAGTCACTCACTTCCCCAAGAGCGCGCAACGGCACAGCAAAATGGTCCGAATCAAGGAGAGGTATATCCTCGTCAACATTCTTTACCCACCTGACGCGTCAACGCAACAGGCGACCAATGTTCCGGATTTCGTAGTCATGCATCAGCCCACGACGGGGCAGCTTACTCCCCAGTCACTGCTGAAGGCGCTCCGAGCCGAAGTTGCTACGCTGTTTGGCGATTACGGCTCTGGTGCCATTGAAGGAAACCTCTCAAGTCAGTAAAGAAAGACCATTGTCACGGACGCCCGCTAATCGAACCTAGTCAAATATCTCTCTCAAGCAACTTCAACTTTCATCCTCAAAATCAAGAGAGAGCATTACCGTCTTGTGTGGGCAGCACTTACCTTCATGGACCGCGTCCCGCTTAAGCACGGAGATGGAAAACGCTGCTTATTCAAAGTCGTCCGAGTGAGTGGCACGATTCGTAAGGCTGAGGAGGAAGCCATAAAACAGGCAAGACAACTCGTACTCGCCGCCAAAGACTCCGTCGCAGCAGCAGCCAGCGGCACCGTGCCAATGTTCGCTCAAAGCAAGGCACAAGCCGGCGACGCCATCATGGTCGACGCATCAGACGTCTCAGAAGAAGAGGGAATGGATGAAGAAGACGGCTGAAGGGTATCATTTGTTTTTGCGCACTACTTTTACGCCACTGTCTGCCGGCACTGTCATGTCGCCAAAGTCCGGATCAGAGTCTGCCATCGCCTGATCCGCCTGACCGCCACTGGGTTCCTCCTCTTGCATCTTCGCCTGCTCCTCCCACTCTTTCCTCTCGAGCTCGTCATACTCGGCCTTGCGGTCGACCCAGCGCTCCTGGATGTCACGAACCTCCAACATGGACGACTCATTACGCATGGCGACCTGCCACACGGTGTCGTTCGCGCCCTCTGCGCTCCCGAAGATGTATCCTCCAGCTCTATCAATCACCCTGAGCAGATGCATCATGCTCTTCTTGTCTTCGACCGCTAGCACCTCGAACCGGACCAGTCCGTAACTCTCAATCATGTTTGCGACCGCCTCGTTCAGCCTGCCGAACTTCTCGTTGCGCATCACGGGAGACTCTTCCTCTAAGTAGGGGATGAGGTAAGAAAGATCGTCAACATCGGTGTAGTAATCGAGATTGAAAGGTAGAGAGTCGTAGGAAGCGACCTTGTCGATTTTGGTAAGGACATTGATGTGTGGCATGTCCATCTGGAGCATGGCGCGGAGGGAGAGGAGAAGGTTGGAGATGTAGAGTGAGGGTTGCGTAAGACAGAAGGAGTCGGACAGGTGCACGACGACGAGCTAGTAAAGAGTTAGCGGGAGTTGGTTCTGTGGTGAAGAGCCAGGAGGACCAACCCTGAACCCAAGCTTCTGTAGCTTGAAGAAGATATTCCGTAGCGAGTTGTGATGGGTGTAAAGCTCAACTTGCCCTGGGCAGTCAAATAGAAAGTATTCGTCGTCGCCAATCTCTTTGAGTCCCTCTTCAAGCCATTCAAAGTTGTGCTCCAACTCCTCCAAAGCGTACAGAATGCCGCCGTTTGGTCCTAGCCTGTCACCGGCCATGATATCCTCGAGCTTGACGAGGTCGCGAATGTCGAGGGCTTTCGGGTAGTTCGTGTGGTCGTTTGCGGGATCAAGATTCACGACGGAGCAGGCGCGACCTATGGCGCCCATGAACTGGTGCACTTGACGTGGCGTGTTAGCTCTTGAGACTGTCGAGGACGCATCGTCGGGTCGGGGAGCTTACTGCCATCGCAGTAGGTACTCTTTCCAGAGCCCGGACTGCCGAGGACGAGCTGCGCAAAAGGCATTCTGGTTGATTGTGATGCTGAGTTACTTGACTTCGCGCCAGGGGAAGGAGTTTGTTGTGAGGAATTTGCAGCGTTGAAGATTGCCTGCCGCACCGGACGGGGTCTCGAATTCTTTCGAGAGTGAAGTTTCTCAGGCTACCTGCCTTACCGTCAGTGCCCCTCCATGCAGCATTACACAGCACATCCACAGCGTTCTGCAGGTGCCAGACACTCCACTACACTGACGCCCGTCCTTTCCCGGGAGGCCTAGCGTCACATGCTGCACCACCAACCGCGCTGAGCTTCCAGCGGGCGTGGGGCGGCACAATTCGCCTGACCGCCCGTACCCGACCCAGCTTTCCAAGCTTCCATCTTCAAAGCTCCCACCCCACAAGCTGCTTTTTTTCTTCCCTCTTCTACTTTTTCTCCAACCACCTCTTTGGCTCGAGTCTCGTCTCAGCCACCAACAACCGGCCCTTAAAAATCATCCGCCTCCCTTGCCCACGCGGCCCGGCTCTGTTAGCCCCGAGGGACGCGCTCAACCATGTGATCTGGTCTTTTCTCGCGCGCGCTATGCTGAACAACAACATCCTCTTGTCGTTGTTTCGTTGCAAAACCGCAGCCGCAGTCACCAATCGCAGCAGCAGTCATGTCGTCCGCCGACATATCGAGCGCCGTCTCTGACGCCGTGTCGGCCACAATGAGCACCTCTCCGGAGGTGCTCCCGTCCGCCTTCACGCGCGCGCAGGAGGTCGTCGCCGCCCAGGGATCGTCCAGCTGGTTGGGGCTCCTGGGGCGGTTGATCCTCGCCATTCTGTCCTTGATCTCCTCGATCCTGTATTGGGCTATTCGCATCGTTACCATCACGATACCAACCCTGCTCTTTACCTTGTTCTCGACGAGTTGGACCGTGACGATGAACGCCACCACATTGTACGCGTCCTGCTTGCCTTGCTACATGGGAGCCTGTTGCTGACTCCCCGCAGAATGGTTATCATGGTCGCTATCATATCCGCAGTCAGTTGGGTAGTGCGCTACCGCATCCTGAACATGTACTCTCGGCTTCCCCCGGAGCCTCAGAGGAAGGAACCAGACGTTGACCTATTCCCCGACACCCACGAGGAGGGCAAAAAGGCCGGCTTATCCAGCTATCTGGACGAATTCCTGAGCGCTATCAAAATCTTCGGGTACTTGGAGCGACAGGTCTTCCATGAGTTGACCCGCAGCATGCAGACTCGCAAGCTCATTGCCGGCGAGACCTTCAACCTGGAAGACGAGAAGGGCTTTTGCATCGTCGTCGACGGGCTCGTGGAGATTTTTGTCAAATCTGGCCGAAATGCCAGAACTATGGAGCCTGATCCTTGCGAGAGCTTCGAGTCTGGCTATCCTGCTGAGGAAGACATCTCTCCTGCAGGACATCAGCGATACCAGCTGCTCACTGAAGTCCGCAACGGTGCTCCCATGTCGTCCTTGTTCTCCATTATGTCTCTGTTCACTGAGGATGTCAAGCTTCGAACAACGGAAGACGATACTCCTGAGCCTAGTGCTGGGAGCGCTGGACTGAGAACTTCTCCGTTTCCACGCAACGCTGGTTTCCGGCGTATGCCATCTGACCCTGCAAGCCCGTATCAGATGACACCTCAATTCGCGGAATCCGCCGATGAGAAGCCTGGCGTGAGGATTGAGGAGCCGCCGAAGCGATCTGTCACCCCGACGCCAGCCAGCGCGAGAATTCCTCCCATTTCTCTCGACAACCCAAGCAGCGGTAGCGCTCCTGGCAGCGCGCGTGCACCAAAACGCCCACCGCTCCAGAGCCGCGCAACTTCTGGCTCGGCCCATCCAGATATCATTGCGAGGGCGACTGTCGACACGACCATTGCAATTATCCCGGCCAGCGCTTTCCGACGCTTGACCAAGGTCTACCCTAAGGCGACTTCCCACATCGTCCAGGTCATCCTTTCTCGTTTTCAGAGAGTAACACTCGCGACTGCGTACAACTATCTCGGACTCACCGGGGAGGTGCTCCAGACGGAGAAGAACATGCTCTCCTTCACCACCTGCCAATTGCCCAACATGCTTCGGGGTGATGCGCTTGAGCGCCTGAAAGAAAAGTTCAATCGTGAGCGTGAGCGCGTTGGTGGTGAGCTTGAGAGCAAGGGCATTGCTCTACACAACGCGAACGCTCATCGTCGTCGTAAGTCAACGTCGACTCTGCGGAAGGATGCAATGATCCATTCCATGAGCACCAAGGAGAGGTCGTTCTCCCAAGTTGCTACGACAATCGCCCCTCCCAGAGAGCGCTCCTCCACGCACACTCCGAGCCCTGGCGATTTGCTGGCAAACATCCAATTTGCTCGCACGGGTGGTCACAGGCCCGGCACTTCCACCACTGCCGACATCGACCAGGTTGCTGACGCTCTTCGTCACGAAGGTACAAGTCCTCTTGCTCAACGGTCTTTCAACCCGTTCCATGCTCAGAAGCATCCGCGGATCTCGATCGACGGTCGCGACTCACTTGACGAGGACAACCTTTTCCGTCAGTCAATACTGGAGTGCATGTTCAAGGCGATCGGCTTAGGCAGCGGCGGCAGTGTCTCGCGCGAGGCCGAGTCAGTCGAAGGATCTCCCAGACTGTTCTCCTACGACCAGCGTCGTCAGAGAGTTGGCCTCGGCAACAACGCGTTTGGTCTGATGGGCCCTTTCGAATCCTCTGGAGACGGTGACACGGAATCGTTGACTTCCGGGGGGTTCACTTTAAACACTCCACCGAACGCGCACCTGCTGGCTAATGACATGAAGGACGATGTCGAGATCGTTTTCTTCCCCAAGGGATCCGTTCTGGTTGAGCAGGGCGAGCGTAACCCTGGGCTGTACTATGTCATTGACGGATTCCTTGACATTTGCACCACGAACGAAGACTCGTCCGCCGACATTTTGCATTCATCCAGCAGGACTTCTCTCCATGCTGACTACCTGGCCATGGATGGATCTCCAGCTTACTCTTCTGTCAACCTGCTCGGGGCAGGAAAGGCTGGAGACACGAAGAAGAAGCAACCTGTTCGCCGCAGCGTGTCCCTGATCAAGCCCGGTGGACTCGCTGGTTACGTGGGTACAGTGTCGTCATATCGATCATTCATCGATGTTGTTGCGAAGACTGATGTCTACGTTGGCTTTCTGCCACGGTCAACCATTGAGAGAATCGCCGACCGCTACCCTATCGTTTTGCTTACGATGGCCAAGCGACTCACGAGCCTTCTTCCTCGCCTGATCATGCACATCGACTTTGCTCTCGACTGGGAACAAGTCGATGCTGGTCAAGTCATCTTCCACGAGGGAGACGAGAGCGAGGCCATCCATATCGTTCTCAACGGACGACTTCGGCTTGTTCAGGAGAAGAAGGATGGCGGTGTCAGTGTTCGGGCAGAGTTTGGTCAGGGCGAGAGTGTCGGAGAGTTGGAGGTCCTCACAGAGTCTGTACGGCCCGGAACTCTGCATGCCATCCGTCAGACTGAGCTCGTCAAGTTTCCCCGCACGCTCTTCAACAGTCTGGCTCAGGAGCATCCCAACATCACCATCAAGATCTCGAAGATTATTGCATCGCGCATGCGCAATCTTGTTGATGACCCCTCCCAACTGTTGTCTAAGGAGGCAGGTGGCGTCAACTCAATCAGCAAAGGTTCCTCATCCCTCAACTTGAGGACCGTTGCTGTCTTACCGGTGACTTCCGGCGTCCCCGTCGTTGAGTTCGGCAACCGATTGATGAATGCTCTGGCTCAGGTCGGCCCCGCAAATGGGGCGACCTCTCTCAACCAGTCTGCTATCTTGAACCACCTAGGCAAGCATGCCTTCAACAAGATGGGCAAACTCAAGCTCTCTCAGTACCTGGCCGATCTGGAGGAGAAGTATGGCCTGGTGGTCTATGTCGCAGGTAGGCATTTTTCTTTCCCTCTCCCATTTCGTTCCGCGTCCTTTATGATGAACAACTCTGTTTCCCGAGGCAAGACCGCTGAAGGCCAAACATTAACTCTAATTTTTTCCTGATTGGACAATCACTATTTACCATTTTGTTGCAATGACTACCTGGACACGTTGCTAACCAATGGTCAGATACCAACGTCAACTCCCCATGGACCCAGACCTGCATCACTCAGGCCGATTGCATTCTACTGGTTGGTCTTGGCGATGGCTCACCCGAAATCGGGGAGTACGAACGGTTCATGTTGGGAATGAAGTCCACCGCGAGAAAGCTTCTCGTTCTCCTCCACGGCGAACGCTACTCTCCTTCAGGTCTCACCAGAGCGTGGTTGAGGAATCGCATGTGGATCAATGGTGGCCACTACCACGTCCAGATGCCACTGGGTGCGAACATTATGCCGGTGCACCCACCTTCCAAGCGTACGAGCACCACCTTGAAGGAGAGGGTCCAGATCATCCAAGCAGAGATTCAAAAGTACACGTCCAGAAAGGTCCGCAATAGTCCTTTCTACTCTCCAGACGCGCCATACAAGGGCGACTTCCATCGTCTGGCAAGGCGCCTGTGTGGAAAGTCTGTTGGTCTCGTCCTAGGAGGCGGCGGAGCCAGAGGCATCACGCATATTGGCATCATCCAGGCTATGGAAGAAGCAGGCATTCCCATCGACGTTGTCGGCGGCACGTCAATCGGCTCTTTCATCGGCGCCCTATATGCCCGCCACGCCGACGTTGTGCCCATCTTCGGCCTTGCCAAGAAGTTCTCGGGCCGCATGGCCAGTATGTGGCGTTTCGCGCTGGATCTGACATACCCCACGGCGTCGTACACGACAGGACACGAGTTCAATCGTGGTATCTTCAAGACATTCGGCAAGACCCAGATCGAAGACTTCTGGCTCGAATACTACTGCAACACCACGAACATTAGCAAGAGCAGAATAGAGTACCACACCAGCGGCTACGCATGGAGGTACGTCCGTGCGTCCATGTCATTGGCTGGCCTGCTTCCACCGCTGTGTGACGAGGGGAGCATGCTTCTCGACGGTGGCTACATTGACAATCTGACGGTCTCGCACATGAAGAGGCTGGGGGTAGACACCATCTTTGCAGTGGACGTAGGCGCCCTTGACGACGACACGCCACAGGCGTACGGTGATTCGCTGTCGGGAGTGTGGGCGTTTTGGAACAGGTGGAACCCGTTTTCGGGTACACCCAACCCGCCAACGTTGGCCGAGATCCAGGCTAGACTGGCCTACGTGTCTAGCGTCGATGCTCTGGAACGGGCCAAAACGATGCCTGGCTGCTTTTACATGCGGCCTCCGATTGATGATTATGGCACGCTCGACTTTGGCAAGTTCGACGAGCTGTACCAGATGGGATACAAGTACGGACAAGACTTTTTGCAGAAGCTTAGAGAAGACGGTGTTCTGCCTCTGATGGAGGAGACGGAGGCCAAGAAGGCGATGCGGAGGACGATGGCGCCGCGAAGAGCAAGCATTTAGATCAGCAGAACAGACCCTAGACGCCGACACGAAGCTCATGAAATGATACCACCTCTGCATTTTCGAAATTGTCTCAACATTCTCTCGCCCTAATATACGTGACTGGCATCGGAAGGGCCTCATTTGTTCCCGCATTTGCCGTCGTCGGGCCAGACCGGCAGCTTCAGGGTCCAATCGAGAATCAGGGGAATCCTTGCCCTGTTCCGCGTGGCTAAGACAATAGGCGATGCCCAACGGTGGTGTTGGTAGCAGCAGCTGGTCTTATGATCTTTTACAATTGGCTTTGGAGCTGTGTGCTAAGCAGCTGCAAAGACTACTGGCGGCTCAAAGGCAGCGGGGGGCTGTGTGGGTGCCGTCCCGGGAGCTTTGGCCAGATGTAGCAACGCCCTGACGTCAACGGCTTGGCGGGTTTCGAAGGGCGGGCGGGCGAGCGCATTCTTCTGGGTCGACCCCATGACATCATGCAGCTAACATGACGACAAGCTTCTGCCCGGAGCCCAATGGGGAAGCTCCCGAGTCCCCGGCAGTCGCCATATTGGATGTCAGCTAAGGGTGCGGGGGAATGCCAGCGGTGAACTGTCACTGAGAAATAAATTTCCGGTGCTGTCCTCATTCTTCGGATTGTTGTTGGGGCCAAAGTGCAACAAAATTGCAACCCACCCCTTCATCCATTGACAACACCAACTTGCTGCTCCTGCATATTTTGTCTTGATCCGTTCCTGGGCGAAAGCAAGCCACCTGCAATCCTTCAGATTCTTATATATGACAGGCACAGCTCCGGCGGCACAGCGGATCTGCACTTGTCTCTTGCACTAAGAACCAACCGATATCGACGCCGTTTGAGCTTGATGGTCTTGCTAAGGCGCAAAACATAAACCGGACCCGACCCAAGCCCACCCCACATCAAACAAAACCTTCTCTACACCGTTGAAAAAGTAACATTTCGAAAATGGTCAAGGTCAAGCCGGGCAAGCTTCTACCTCCCGATCCGCGACCATGGACCGCCGACCCGGAGCATCGCAAGATGCGGAAGACCATGGAAAAGGAGAGCGCTGGCTTCGACTGGGGCCAGGCGATAGCTCTCGGCATGATTGGAGCCACGGTCATGTTTGGTATTGACAAGTCGCTTAAGAAGTGCGAGGAAAGGCATGAAGAGGAGGACCGTCGCGAGGAGAGGCGGAGAGACAGGGAGTCGAGGTCAAGGCCCAGGAGGGCCACGCAGAGCGTCGCTGGATCTGCGAGGGAATCTGCAAGGGAGTCCGCTCGAGGTTCCACGCGGGGTTCGAGGTATGATCGAGATGAGAGGAGGGACGATAGGAGTCGCCGCGACGAAGACGAAGACGAGTATTGGGACCGGTACTATGAAGAGCGGGAGGCCATTCGGGCTGCAAGGGATTACAGCCGTGAACCGGCCCGGGCGCCTGAGTCGATCAAGGGGCTGAATGTTATGAGGGATGAGAGGGAGTATGTGCGAGCGGTCGATCAGTTTGATCGCGATTATGGGTACGGCAGACGGTACGATGATCACACACGCAGCAGAAGCAACCCGGGTTCGAGGTCGAGAGGCTATTCGAACTGGTGATGACGACGGGAGAAACGCTCGACACAGAGATGTCACAACATACAATATCATTACACGAAATCATTACACGAAATTACGACCAACACATTACGGGAAGCATTAACGGAGCATAGCACATTTTGATAAATTATGAAATTGGATATTTCCAGAAACAAAAGACAGGAACAGAGAGGCATCGGAAGCTAGACGTAGAAAGGTGTCGATTCTTTTTACCGCATCATTACGGTCTAGCATATCTATGAACATAAACATCTCCAAAATATCTTATCATCTATTTTGCCAACTCCGCCTCGGTCGCAGCGACCAAAATGTCGAACGCCTTCTTCACATGCTCCTCCTCGATGACCTGGCTGCTGCCGGTGCACATCCTGATAGCGTATGTGCCGTGCAGCACCGTGGGCGTGAGGTAAATCTCGCCCTTGCCGTTGATGCCCTCCAGCACCGCCTCGGTGACCTTGTTTCTCTCTTCAGTGCTCGCGCCCTGCTTGCCGCAGGTGAACACGACCAGCGCGAAGCGAGGGCCGGTGACGATCTCGAACAGGTCGGCGCGGGCCTTGAGCATCTCGGCGAAGCGCTCGCCCATGGAGATGCCGCGCGTCAGGTGGGCGCGGATGCCGCTGGCGCCGTAGGCGCGCAGGACGAACCACAGCTTGAGGGAGCGGAAGCGGCGGCCGAGGGGGATCTGCCAGTCGCGGTAGTCGGTGACGAGGCCGGCCTCGGAGAACTGGTTGCGCAGGTAGGCTGGCTTGATACTCAGACTCTCGACGAGCCAGGCGCGGTCGCGGACCCAGAGGGCGGAGCAGTCGAAGTTTGTGAGCATCCACTTGTGCGGGTTGATGTTGAAGGAGTGGAAGGAGGCCAGGGGCGGGGTGAGGTGCTGGTGCTCGGGTAGGATGAGGGCGGAGCCGGCGTAGGCGGCGTCGACGTGGACCCAGATCTTGTCGCCGTCGGAGGAGAGGGCCTCGCTGATGCCGGGGAAGTCGTCGATGGCGCAGGTGTCGGTGGTGCCGAGGGTGGCGGTGAGGTAGAAGGGCTGGAGGCCCTTTGCGCGGAGGGCGGCGACGGTGGATTGGAGGGCGGGGCCGGACATGGCGTAGCCGGCGGACGCGGGCGCGGGCACGGTGGCGAAGCGGACGCCGAGAATCTGGGCAGCCTTCTTCGTGGAGGAGTGGGCGGCCTCGGAACCGAGGGCGACGAGCTTGGAGCGCAGGCGCCAGGTCTCCTCCTCCTTCTCCTCCGAGTCCTCGGGCAGGTGGGCGGTGGCCTGGCGGAGGAACTTGTCGCGGGCGGCGACCATGACGGTGAGGATGGCCTCGGAGGCGGTGCCGTGGAGGACGCCGCCACCGCGGGTGGGCGCGGTGGAGAGGTAGGCGGGCGGCAGGGCGAGGAGCTGGGCGAGCCAGTCGAGGACGATGGTCTCGAGCTCGGTGACGGCCGGGGAACAGATCCAGTTGAAGTGGGCGCCGTTGAAGGCGTTGGAGTAGAGCTCGGCGAGCATGGCCGGGTAGGAGGAGGAGCAGGGGAAGAAGGCGTGGAAGGAGGGGGACTGCCAGTGGGTGATGCCCGGGACGATGTGGGATTGGAGGTCGGCGTGGATGGCGGACCACGGCTCCGGGGCTTCGGGGGCGGACGCCGGGAGGAGGGGGCGGAGGTAGCCCGGCGTTACGGACGGGAGCACCTTGGGCTGGGAGGTGATTGTGTCATAGTATTTCGTGACTGCGGTACTTCGTTAGTTGTGCTGTGTGTTTGAGGCGATGGTTGAGGGTTGTGAAAGTGTGAGGATCTTACTGTCTTCCACGACCTCCTGGGCCGCGGTGCGGAATTCGGCTGAGTCCATTTTGGTGAGTCTGCCTCCTTGGTGATGCTGGTGTATGAGTTGCGCGAGTTGGTTGACCGGAATGCGCGGACACCGCAGTTGGAGTTGAAGTTGCGGATGAAGGTATTTATGTGAATGACACTTTTTTTCCTTCCCCAGTGTGAGAGAAAAGCTCACATGAGATGAAGTCAATTGTGCTGTGTGCTGCCCCTGGTTGCGTGCCCCTCTACCCCTCCAAAAGTCCAAACGGCCGGGATTAGCCAAGTTGCATGTTTCCCATCCTTCTGCTCACGACCCCACTCTTTCCAGTCTTTACGGTCCCCAAAAGTTCGACATGGTGGGTATCAGATGTGCTTTCCCATAGGTAGACGGTAAAGTGCCGCGCGGGAGGACGTCAAGGTGGTGTTGGCGGGACTCGGAAGACTCTTCGGAACACGCGGAAGGGTGCTCGGAATCGGCGTTGTTGGTTTCGACGTCGACGGACTGCCCCGCCATTGGGTGCAAGAGATCGAGTATGTGGACTGTTGCAGGGCGTACAGAGGGATCAAAAGCGGGTGGCATTGACGACTTTAAATCAATTTTGCGCCCTTCTTTGACGAGCTAAGCGTTCCGATGCATCGGGATTCGTCGTCAAGAATTCCGAGCTGTCCAGACATCAAGCCATGACGGATGCTGCCGAGATGCAGGCTGGGGGTCATCGATGTCACATGGACGGAGCAATTCTCTGATCCGTTTCTCATTCGTCACTCAGATTGCTTGATGTGTTGTCCGATTCCGTCTGTCGTTCTCTACATGTCGTTCGGTTTGGGTAGTGAGAATTACCCAGTTGGGCAACTCGTATGGCAACAAGAGGTGGCAGAACACCGCCAGCGTCCAGATGATTGGGACGGTGTTAGCAGACGCAGCCCTCTGATTTAAAATTTGTATTCCTTCTAAGAAAGAATGGAGTCGGCCACAGTCTCATATTTTGAGGCCTTGCGATCTCGCAGAAGAAGAATGGGTCAGCATCTTGTCTAAGAGTATGATAATAGGCGTCAAACTTGACGTGGAGCCTGCGCGGGCAGGGGTGACCTGAGGAGTTTGCTGAGTAGCCGAGTTTGCTGCAACTTGGCACTTCACAGTAAGGAATGGAACAAGGTCAAAGACAGTCTATTTCACCGGGCGACCCACGATTAAACAATTGGAAACTGGTGACTTCCTTACAAAGAACGGACACCGAAGCGTTGTCTCGCTGTCCAGGAAGGAACGGAGGCGGTCGTTGGTGACATGCCCTCGACTTTCAGCTCCCGCTTACTCTACGGGAAAGGGCCAGGTAGGTTGTGAAATCAATATCGAAGATCGTGCAGGCGTGGGCAAGAAATCAATGCCAAAGTTTCAAGGTGGGTTGGTGATTTTCTTGCTGCGTTCAAAGGCAAGTTCGTGTGGTTGAGGGTTGGTCCACAAAACATTTGACTTGTCGTCATCTAAACATGGACTACAACACGGATCTTCGGGCTTACGAGAGCTTCTTTCTTGCAAAATTGCTCAATCACACTCAAACATCTTGGTCGTGCTGACGTTCATCCTGCTCCAGCTCCTCCCGTTGACCAGACAGTCCCAGAACGTCATTGGCCAGTAGACGTGGTACAACCACCACGCCGGCAGAGGATCCCACACCTCAAAAGTGCCATCCTTCCAGAACAGCACATGCTCCGCAAACGCCCAAACCGAGCGCACGTATTCTCTCAAAGATGTGCGGAGCAGCAGCAGACGCAGGGTGGGAAGGAGGAAGAGCGTGACCAAATCGTGCCCGATCCAGTAATATCTCTCCCCCGGCTCCTGCGGGGTCACAACCCCCGGGTCCGCCGCCCCATCCCCGGCCCCGTCCCCCGGCCCGGGCCCCGGCCCCGCCCACCCCGGCAGCGACGGG